>CAUYLG010072651.1:0-88492 GCA_963573385.1 Cacajao melanocephalus | reverse complement strand
AAGAGATCAAGACCATCCTGGCCAATATGGTGAAACCCCATCTCTACTAAAAATACAAAAGTTAGTCGGGCGTGGTGGCGCGTGCCTGTAATCCCAGCACCTTGGGAGGCTGAGGCAAGAGAACTGCTTGAACGTGGAAGGTGGAGGTTGCAGGGAGCTGAGATTGCTGCACTGCACTCCAGCCTGGACAACAGAGGGAGATTCCATCAAAAAAAGGAGAGAGAGAGAGAGAGGGAGAGAGAGAGGACATTCCATCAAAAGAAAAGAAAAAAGAAAGAAGGAAAGAAAGAAAGAAGGAAAGAAAGAAAAGAAAGAGAGAAGGAAGGAAGGAAGGAAGGAAAAGAGTGGTGGTTTCCAGGGGCTGGGGGAAGAAGAACAAGGAGTTAATACCGAACAGGTGCAAAATTTCCGCTTGGCAAGATAAAAAGAGTTCTGGAGACGGATGGAGGATAATCGTACTGCACTGTACATTTGAAAATGGTTATGATGGTTTGTGCTGTGTATTTTAGTGCAATGAAAATTTAAAAAAAAACAAAAGAGTTGAGAAAGGAGGTCTGGCCCCCAGTGGAGGTTGAAAGTTATTTGATTCTCTCCCTCAATGGAGAACAGCTTAGAGCAAAAAGAAAAGCAGGCGGAGGACACCCCATCTAGAAACTAAAAATTCCAGGAGGGGTAAAGCCTACCACAGTCTCTGTGCTGACCCCGGGAGCCCAGAAACTGCAGAGGTGGTGAGATACAGATTTTCACCAGATGGACCATCCAACGTGTAGCTGTCTCTCCTCCTCCTTCTTTTTAAAATTAATTATTTTAAATTTCAATACCTTCAAGGGTACAATTGGTTTTTTGTTACATAGATGAATAGTAAAGTGGTGAAGTCTGGGATTTTAGTGCACCCATCACCCAAGTAGTGTATGTTGTACCCAGTAGGTGATTCTTTTATCCCTTAAACCCCCCTCATTGGAGAGTAACCTCTTTTCTGAGTCATCAGTGTCTATTATACCACTCTGTCTGCCTTTAGGTACCCATAGCTTAGGTCCCACTTATAAGTGAGAACATACAGTATTTGGTTTTCTGTCTCAGAGTTATTTCACTTAGAATAATGGCCTCCAGCTCCAACCACGTTGGTGCAAAAGATATTTCACTATTTTTAATGGCTGAGTAGTCGTCCACAGCATATATTTATATATAGATTATCACATTTTCTTTGCCTACTCATTGGTTGATGGGTACTTAGCTTGATTCCATGTCTTTTGCAATTGTGGAATTGTGCTGTGATAAACAAATGAATGCAGGTGTGTCTTTTATATAATAACTTATTTTCCTTTAGGTAGATAACTAATCATGGGTGGAATGGTAGATCCGCTTTTAGTTTTCTGAGAAGTCTCCATGCTGTTTTCCATACAGTTTTACTAATTTACTTTCCTACCAACAGTGTCTCAGCATTCCCTTCTCACCACACCCACTCCAACATCTATTGGCTTTTGACTTTTTAAAAATGGCCATTGTAACTGAGGTAAGGCATTATCCCACTGTGGTTTTCATTTGCAGTTCCCCGAACTACTTCTTTTTTTTTTTTTTATTTTATTTCAAGTTCTAGGATACATGTGCAGAACATGCAGGTTTGTTACATATGTACACACGTGCCATGGTGGTTTGCTGCACCTATCAACCTGTCATCTGGGTTTTCAGCCTCCCATGCATTAGCTATTTGTCCTAATGCTCTCCCTCCCTGTGGTCCCCACCCCCTGACAGGCTCCCGTGTGTGATGTTCCCCTCCCTGTGTCCATGTGTTCTCATTAAAACGTCTTCTTTTTAAAAACAGTTTTCCTCAGGTAAAACATCGTAAAATAGACTGTGCATAAAGTGTATAATTTGGTAAGTTTTGACATCTGTCTGTACCCACGAAATCTTCACCACGATCAAGATAGTGAACATATCCATCACCCTCAAAAATTTCTTCTTGGTCAGGCGCGGTGGCTTACTCCTGAAATCCCAGCACTTTGGGAGGCTGAGGCAGGCAGATCACCTGAGGTCAGGCGTTCGAGACCAGCATGACCAACATAGTGAAGCCCCGTCTCTACTAAAAAATACAAAAATTAACCAGGCATGGTGGCGCGTGCTGGTAATCCCAGCTACTCCGGAGGCTGAGGCAGGAGAATCACTTGAACATGGGAGGCACAGGTTGCAGTGAGTTGAGATCACGCCACTGCACTCCAGCCTCAATGACAGAGCAAAACTCCATCTCAAAAACAAAATTCTTTTTGTCATTGTGTGACCTCTGCCCTGATGCCTGTGCACACTTATCCCTCAGCAACCCCACATCTGCTTTGTGCCTCTATATTTCATCTGCTTTTCCAGAGTTGTAGACACATAGAAGTGTGGCCTGTTCTCTTTCCTTGTGGTCTGCTTCTTTCATTCCATTTAATGACTTTTAGATAATTATATGTTGCTGCAAGTATCAATAGTTTATTCCTTTCCATTACTGAATAAAGTTGTATGGATGAACCACAATGCATGTATCCATTCATCTGTTGATGGACATTTGGATAGTTGCCCATTTTGCTATTATGAATAAAGCTGATATGAATATTCCTATCTTGTAGGAACAGCAGTTTCCTTGTCTTTTGGGGCAATACCTTGGAATGAAGTGGATCACATGATGTGTGTATGTTTGTGGGGTTTTTTTTTGAGACAGGGTCCCTGTTGCCCAGGCCAGAGTACAGTGGTATGATCTCAGCTCACCGCAGCCTTAACTTCCTGGGCTCAAGAAATCCTTTCACCTCAGCCTTCTGAGCAGCTGGGACTATAGGTGTACACTACCACACCCGGCTAATTTTTTGTACTTTTAGTAGAGACAGTTTCACCATGTTGCCCAGGCTGGTCTTGAACTCCTGGGCTCAAGGGATCCACCTGCCTAGGCCTATCAAAGTGCTGGGAATTCAGGCATGAGTCACCGTGACCGGCTCTGTCTCCTTCTTCATGATTCATGGGACACTCATCTGGTCCAGGTGGCAATATACTGAATAATTTGTTGGTATAAGTATGTCCCAAAGAGTGCATACGTTTGTTGTTTACCTGAAATTCAAATTGAACCAGGTGTCCTATATTTGTATTTGCTGAATCTGGTAATGCTTTTTCCTCTGGCTTCTCTGAGGCCTCTACCCAGGCGGCATCTCCCCAGTCTTTTCCTGACTCCTTCCCACACCGCACTTAAATTGCAGCCCCTTCCTCCTCCACCCTTCATTCTTTCACACCTTTTCCAGCTTCATTTGCCTCTCCCCGCTTCTCAGACCTGTTGCTATGTATCAATTTGTTTGCACATTTTATTATTTTATTATTATTTTGAGAGAGATTCTCACTCTGTCACCCAGGCTGGAGTGCAGTGTCTCAATCTCAGCTCACTACAACCTGCACCTTCCAGGTTCAAGCAATTCTCCTGCCTCAGCCTCCTGAGTATCTGAGGCTACAAGGGCCCACCACCACGCCTGGCTAATTTTTGAATTTTTAGTACAGACAGGGTTTCACTATGTTGGCCAGGCTGGTCTTGAACTCCTGACCTCAGGTAATCCTCCAACCTCGGCCTCCCAAAGTGCTGGGATGGCAGGCTTGAGCCACCGCACCAGGCCTGTTTGCACATTTTCTGTTGCCCTCAATACAAAGTCAGCAGCAAGAGGTCAGGATTTTTTTTTTTTTTTTAAATGAAGAGAGGTCAGGAATTTTAACTGCCTCTTCAACATTTTATTCCCAATATTTAGACCAGTGCCTGGCACATAGTAGATACTCAAATTATATTTTGAATAGATCTAAGCCCCAGCTTCCTTTTGCTACATGAAGACCACAGCTCCTGCTGGTAGCTTTACGCTGAGAACTTCTGCAGTCTGCCAAGATCATGCGTGCACGTGCCTCTGGGCAGCTGAGTCCAAAGACGTGATTAACTGCTAAGTCCCCCTGGATCTATGCATTCCTTGGTCAGCACATTTTCTTCCCAGTAGAGAGGCTAGAGACCCAGCGATGTGATGTAATCCCCACCACACCCATGTGAGACAAATCCTCTAATCATTTCAGCTTACAGATGAAAGATTTGGAGCACAGAGCCCTTAAGGACAGATCAAGGTTGGATGTGAGATTGGCGTGGTTTCATGGAGTGAATGGGAACCAGGACCCAAAATGGGATTCAAGAGGAGTCTATTTGGGGGTGGAGCAGTGGAGGCAGTCACCTGAATGTAAGAATGTCATGCGGTGAGCCATCAGTCAGTGGGTTTTGGGGTCTGGGGGTGAGGAGAAAGATCTGGGCTAGAGCTGTCATACACTGATGGTGGCCGAGCCGTAGCTGTGGCTGAATTATCTCAGAAGAAATGAATTACCTCAGAAATGATAAAAGGGGATTAAGACCCTCCACACCCTTGGTGGAATGCCTGAGTTCTGGTGGAAGCAATATCGTTTAGACTGATCTCAGCTCAGTACCCAAGAGAAACTCCCCATAATGGCTTCAATGAGCAAAGGATTTATTTTTCTTCTGTAACTGAGGGTGGACTGTCACGGCTCACGGACCTTATCAGGGATCCAGGCTCCTTACTCTTTCCTCCTTTCATAGCACACCCAGACGTCTTTCTTATGGCTGCAAAATTTTTCTTTTGTAACTGAGGGTGTCACAGCTCACTAATCTCATTGGGGATCCAGGATGCTTTTCTCTTGCTCTCTCCACCTTTCACAGGACACATCTTTCTCATGGCTGCAAAATGGCTGCTGCACTTCCAGGCATCACATCCATGTTCCAGGGAGAAAGAAAAGGGAAAGACAAAAACCCTTCTCCTTACAAAGCTTTGCTTTTTATTTGAGAATGGATGGCAAAAGGATTTTCACCCATGTCCTATTGGCCAGAACTGTCTCACTTTCCCCATTTATACAGTTGCAAGCGTTTTTGGGAGAAAATATTTTTGACTGAGCACATTGCTGTTCTGGACAAAATCAGAGGTTGTTAGCATTAAACAAGAGAAAGAGTGGAATGCATAATAGGAAGGCAAGCAGAATGCCTGGGACAGTCAGTAACAAAATGAGGAGAGAACTTTGAGAAGAGTGGGGTCTAGGTAGGATCCTCGAAGTGAGGAAGGTCTCCAGAGGGAGTGCTGAAGGCGGTTTCATTTTAGGAGGCAAGATCTGGGGGAGAATTGGGAAGGGAACTGAAGAAGCCCTCAAATGCCCTCACTGCCACCCACCCATGCAGGCATGATCGTTCCCTTTCTACAGATGGCAGAACAAAGTCTTACAGAAGTTAACAGACCCTGGTCACTGTTGTAACTTCTTGAAACATTTATATATTTGAATAAATAGCTTGATACAGAGCGTTTATTAAAAACACAAAAGAATATGTATTAGTGAATTTTCCTTCCCATCTCTGCGTTCCAGCTCTCTTCCTGGGAGGCAACCCTGGCTAACAATTACAGTTGAATCCATACTCACGATGTTCTCATATTCGCTGTGGATGTGCGTAGAGCCACGAAACATCCAAGACCCTCACTGCGAAGGTTCCCAGAGAAGGTGGTCTGAGGTCTTTGCCTTCTTGTCTCAGCTTTTATATTGTAAACAACTGTCCTTTTGGGCGTCTATTTAGTGCCACATTTTTTTTTTTACATTTTTGTTGGTGATATGGCTGTTAAAAATGGCTCATAAGCATCGTGCTGATATGCTGTCTGGCGTTCCTAAGTGCAAGAGGCTATGATGTGTCTCATGGAGAAAATCTGTGTGTTAGATGAGCTTCCTTCAGGCACGAGCTATAGTGCTATTGGCCATGAGTTCAATGCTAGTGAGTCAGCAATGTATATTGAATAAGGTGTCTTTAACCAAAAACACGCATAAAGCAAGGTTTTGTGTTGATCAGTTAACGAAAATGCAGGAACCTGAGTGTGTTAACCTTTTCTTTTTCATTTTCTGTATTTGTGATGCTTTGACATTTGAGAATGTGCTGATCCCAGAAAGCCTGCCTTTTCCAGGGCCAGCTAGTTCCTAGAGATTGAAACAACCTCCCTGGGAGTGCACCTCTCTTATGCAAACCAGTCAGTCCAGACCCCACACCCTTCAACTACCACCTGTGTGGCGCTCCTGCAAGTGACCCACATCCCCCATGCAGTCCAGGTACGAGACAACTAGTGGTAGTTACACCTGGGAGCCCGCTGAAAGTTTTCCAATTAGTCAGTCTGCAGGCTGCCTACCCCTAACTCCTGGTTCCCTCCCAAGGAAACCACGCCACCACACCTGGCTAATTTTTGTATTTTTAGTAGAGACAGGGTTTCACCCTGTTGGTCAGGCTGGTCTCGAACTCCTGAGCTCAGGTGACCCACCTGCCTCAGCCTTCCAAAGTGCTGGGATTACAGGTGTGAACCACCGCACCTGACCCTGTTATCACTATTTTAACCCTAACTTGTACACCACCAGGAGTTACAGTGGCAGCTTGCTCTGTGACCAGTTTCTCCCTTTCACAGCCACTGTAGGCTATGCATCCCTGGACACGTAGGCTGTGTCCCTGGCAATCTCTCTCTTCCAGTACCAATCCACAAGCATTCCATCTTGCCCAGGGTGAAGGAGGCTATCCAACTAATTCCCCTTCTTGCAGGACTCAGCATTACAGCCCAGAGGGGAACTGGAATTGCCTCCTCAACCTACAGCCAGCTCTGGAAGGGAACAGCCAATGACATTGAGGCCATGGCTAAAAGCTTCACAACTGGGCAAGAACAGAGCTACCCTCCAGCAGCTGTAGTCCTCAGAAACGACTGAGGGCTGGGTACGTTAATGGCAGCACAGGGAGGAATTTGTTTAGCCTTAGATTTAAAATGTCACTTTTGGGTAAGTTGATCGGGAAAAGTACAACATCAGACCTATACGGATTTGCTGCTGGGCACATACTTGCCCCATACTTTGCCCATAATGGCCCAGCCCAGGGCTGGGTGGTCGAGTGGACAAGCCTCGGGTGGCAAACGGCAGTGCTGGGAATCAGACCCGGTCCTCCTGATCCCCGGGGGGCTGCCTTTGGTGTTATGAACACGCCACCAGGCACAAAGTGCTGGATGTTGGGTGTCTCATTCACCTCCCATGGCCTTTTACGGAGTTCAACGGATCTCATCATGACAAGACCATGACTCTGAAAACAACAAAAAGTACCGATCTCCCTATCACATGACTCCTGAGTAGAGGAAAGCAGATTTGAGCTAAGGGCAGGCGAATTAGAAAGTTGGTGCAAATCAAGACAGAGCCGTTTGATTTTTAACACATGGCCCCGTTTTCCAAAGGCAAACTCAGCTCATCAGTCTACCACGAGATTTTTCCCCTAGGCTGAAAAACCAGGTTTGATTCCAAGAAATATATACATTGCAGTGCAATTAGGCAAAGGAACAGGGTTCTTGGAGCCACAAAGCCCCATGGTCAGTATTTGGGAGACATCTGCTTCCTGACCGTAAACAGATTTAAATACACCATCTGTTTTGCAGCTATTTCTCGGAACCTGTTTTCAGTCAGTTTTTCTCTCTAATTTTCAGGTTCTGACAATCTTGTTTTCTTTTTATGTTTTAAAAACATGACATAAGCCAGTACTGCTTTTATTTCTTTCATGTGCTTGGCTTGATTATTTCAAGCTAATTTATATACCTTCATTTGTTGCATAAAAGTAAAAAGTGAAACTTTTTTTTTCCTGTTTCTTTTATCATTGAGGCACAAAGAATAAGAGCTTTCAAAATAGTATTTGGTTTTGTCCTTTAACTGGTAGAAGGTCAGCATTTTGTTTTTGCTTTTGTTTTTCTATTTCTGATAGATAAATAGAGAAAATGATGTACAGAAGATGGTTAAATTGTGATAATACTCTAATTTCTGTTAACTTCAGATCATTCTAATAATGTTTCTTCTTGTTTTGAGATTTTTTTTTTTTTTGAGACAAGGTCTCTACAGAATGAAGAAGATTTGCTCTGTCACTCGCTGGAGTGCGTGGTGCAACCACAGTTCACTGCAGCCTCAACTTCCTGGGCTCAGGTGATTCTCCCACCTCAGCCTCCCAAGTAGCTGGAAGTGCAGGCAAGCACCACCATGCCCAGCTAATTTTTTGTATTTTTTTTTCTGTAGAGACATGGTTTTTCCATGCTGTCTCAGCTAGTGCTGGACTCCCGGCCTTAAGTGATCCACCGCCGGCCTTGGCCTCCCATAGTGCTGGGATTTTAGGCGTGCACCACTGAGCCCAGCCTGGGCAAATTCTTACGGGGAAGGTCATTTATTACCATGTCTGTGATTGGATCACCACTGTTTGACAATTTAGGGCAGAAATATCAGAAAACAGGAAGACCTTAGAAGCTTCTTCTTGTTCGTGCCGTGAACGCTTGGGTGTGTGTGCTTACAAATTCCAAATGAGGATGGAATAAATTAGCTCAGTTTAGGGATGTCATTCAAAGCTGCTTTATAAAACTTAAAAAATTGATGTAAAAGATATTTATCTTTTATTATGTTTAATTACAAAAGCAGTTTTTTTGTATAAAGAAAATGAATTTCCCTTTAACATTCCAAACCAGTTTTCAAAAATTTGCTGGTTTCTGCTTCCTTCTTTCTGCTTCTAGAGCTGCCTCATGATCCAATGTGGTTTTTCTAATTATTTGCTTAAAAATGCTCTTAAGCCAACTGATTTTTAATTTTTCACATCCTTTGCCAATTGCTATCCCCAAGCCCGTACGTCTTTGCCCAATTGCTATTGGGGTGCACATACTTTTAGCAGCCAGGATCATTTCACAGGGCACCATGAGTAGGCTTGCGTTGACCTCCTTCTTTTTTTTTTTTTTTGAGACAGAGTCTCGCTCTGTCACCCAGGCTGGAGTGCAGTGGCACAATCTCGGCGCACTGCAACCTCTGCCTCCCGGGTTCAAGCAATTCTCTTGCCTCAGCCTCTTGAGTTGCTGGGATTATAGGCATGCGCCACCACGCTCGGCTAATTTTTTGTATTTTTAGTAGAGATGGGGTTTCACCATGCTGGCCAGGCTGGTCTTGAACTCCTGACTTTGTGATCTGCCCACCTTGGCCTCCCAAAGTGCTGGGATTACAGGCCTGAGCCACTGCGTCCAGCCTCGACCTCCTTCATTTATGCCATCAGTCACTCTTTATTACCTGCCTATGCTCCAGACCAGGTTTCCTATATTTCCTGAAGATTATGATCCTCTGTGTCAATCTGCCCTGCTAAATCAGTTCCGCTCACAATCACCTGCTTAGAAATTTCTACATGGTGGATTGGGTCACAACTTACATCACCGTCTGACAGCTGTTATAGTTCAGTGCCCAACCTAAACTTTCCACTAAACACTTCTTTAGGGGAAACCAAGGACCTCCCCCAAGCCCTGCCAAATTAACTTACTGAATCGCCATTTACCAAAAGCTAGTTCTCCAAATCATCACATTTGTATGACTTCCCAATTTGCTAGTTTATCCCAAGTCATTTTTCTTAAAAAAAAAAAAATTAGAAACATTTAATTTCACTTATTTAACAAATACTTGTGGGGTTTTTACTATATACAAGGTGCTGATCTAAGCATTGGGGTGAAAGTAGTGAGTAAGAGAGCAAACATTCTCATCCTCATGGAGCTTCCAGGCCAGTAGAGGAAACAGGCAGAAAGGACACAAATAAATTCATAACACAGGTGGTCACAGAAGCACGTAGAGCACCCTGAGGTGGCAAGAAGAGGTCGACATCAAATAATACAATAAAATATGCAATGCAGTATTGTATGGTATGTGGTATAATACTATGTGATACAATATAATGTATAATGTAATAATACAGTATAAAAGATAGTTTGCCATCATAAAAAAGAATGAGTTCATATCCTTTGCAGGGACATGGATGAAGCTGGAAGCCATCATTCTCAGCAAACTAACACAGGAACAGAAAACCAAACACCACGTAATCTCACTCATAAGTGGGAGTTGAACAATGAGAACACATGGACACAGGGAGGGGAGCATCACTCACCAGGGCCTGTCTGGGAAGTGAGGGCAAGGGGAGGGAGAGCGTTAGGACAAATACACAATGCATGCAGGGCTTAAAACCTAGATGGCCACTTGATAGGTGAAGCAAACCACCATGGCACATGTATACCTATGTAACAAACCTGCACATTCAGCACATGCATCCCAGAATTTTAACGTAAAATATTTTTTAAAATACGGTTGACTCTCAAACAATGCAGGGAGTTAGGTGTGCTGACGCCTAAGCAGTTAAAAATCTACAGGTAGGCGGGGGTACAGTGGCTCATACCTGTAACTCCAGCACTTTGGGAGGCCAAAGTAGGTGAATCACTTGAAGCCAGGAATTCGAGACCAACCTGAACATATAGAGTCCCTATCTCTACAAAAAATACAAAAAAATTAGTCAGGCATGGTAGTGAGTGCCCGTAGTCCCAGCTATTCAGAAGGCTGAGGTGGGACAATCGCCTGAGCCTGGGAAGTGGAGGCTGCAGTAAGCTGAGATCCTCGTACCACTGTTCTCCAGCCTAGGTGACAGACAGAGTGAGCTCTGTGTCAACAAAAAGGAAATTCATGGATAACTTTGGATTCCCCCCAAAGTTAGCTAATAGCCTACTGTAGACCAGAAGCCTTACCAATAACACAGTTAATTAACACATATTTTGTGTGTTATATGTATTATATACTATACTCCTGAAGTAAGCTAGTGAAAAGAAAATGTTATTAGGATAATCATAATGAAGAATATATACATTCACTATTCACTAAGTGGAAGAAGATCATCTCAAAAGTCTTCATCTTTGTCATCTTCCATTAAGTAAGCAGTGGAGAAGAGGAAGAAGAGGGCTTGATCTTGCTATGGTAGAAGTGGGAAAGAAAATCTGTATATAAGGCCAGGCGTGGTGGCTCACACCTGTAATCCCAGCACTTTGGGAGGCTGAGGCAGGTGGATCATGAGGTCAGGAGTTCATGACCAGCCTGGCCAACATGGTGAAACCTCATTTCTGCTAAAAAATATAAAAAATTACCTGGGCCTGGTGCTGTGCACCTGTAATCCCAGCTACTCAGGAGGCTGAGACAGGAGAACTGCTTGAACCTGGGAGTCAGAGGTTGCAGCGAGCAGAGATGGTGCCATTGCACTCTAACCTGGGCTACACAGCAAGACTCTGTCTTGGTGGGGGGGAAATAAAAGAAAGAAAATCTGTATATAAGTGGACCTGCACATTTCAAACCTGTATTGTTTGAAGGTCAACTGTATAGTATATAATGTAATATAATAATATGATATAATGTAATATGTAATGTAGTACTATATAATACTATAATATGTAATAATATAGCATATGATAATATTGCTTAGAGTAGACTCTAAGTGTTCTTACCACAAAAACAAAAGTACGTGAGATAATGCATATGTTAACTAGCTCGATTTAGCCGCTTTACAATGTATAGATTTTACAAAACACATACACAATAAGTATGTGTAATTTTTGTCAATTTTAAAATAAAATGTTAAAAGAAAAATATGCTGTACAACATAACAGAATGTAGTATCACCTAATATGTGATATGATGATATGATACGGTCATGTGTTATGTAAAGCAGTAATGTGTACTGCGGTTTAGAATAATACAATGACCTAAGGTAATTTGTTGGGTAGTGGAAAGAGTAGAGCGGGTGGAGGGGATGGGGCATGGCGAGGAGAGGCGGCTGATGTGGATAGTCAGGAAGGTGCCTCCAAGCAGGGGATAACTGCCCCAAGGCCTGAAGGGTGCACTCATTCTACCACAGCAAGATTTGGGGGGAGCGCAGAGGGAACTGCAAGGGCACAGCTCCCTGCAGAGGCACAGAACGTGCTCAGGGAACGCAGGGAAGTGTGGTGTGACGGGAATGGACCGAGCAAAGGGGAGATAGGAGAAGGTAAGCGTAGGCTGAGGAAGAGCAGTGGATCTCTTGGGACCTTGCTGGCACAAGGGAGGAGTCTGGATCTTGTTCCCAGCACGTGAGACTCTTGGCTGTTCTTCAATGTTGTGACTTCTCCTGGCTTCTGGTCTGCTCTCCCCTGATCATGAGTGTCCCTTGGGTTGCAGCCGCAGCCCTCCAAGCTCCGCCTCCAACATCACAAGGCATGCTCCTCCCTGCGTTCTCTTCTCTTCTTAAAGGGGCACCAGTTATTGGATGTAAGACCTGCCCTAATCCACTGTGCCCTCGTCGACAATCGTGATCATCGGCAAGGACTCTATTTCCAAATAAGGCCACATTCTGGGTTCCATGTGGTCATGAGTTCTGGGGGACCCTGTTCTACCTAGTACAGGTACTAACCGGCATGGGCTGGATGGAGTCAGTGTAGGTAGAAATGGGAACATTTCTCATTGATGTGGGAGGAAACCCTGGAGAGTTTGGGGTGTGCAAGACAAATGAGGAAAGATTTCAGCAGAGAGGATGAGGTCTAAGTTGTCATGTGTGGTCAATAGATTGGATCCGATGAAGATTAAGAACTGGGTTGGTTTTGGCAAAGTGGATAATCCTGGTGAGCTTGACACGAGTAGGTTAGTGTGGGTTGGGAATGGAAGCCAGATACCCATGGACTCAGGAGAGATGGAGAGGAGAAAGTTGACGGGGAAGGAGCAGAGAGACGCCTTGGATGTGTTTTGCCTATAAAGGGGCAGTGGCTAGGGAGGAACTTAAGATCTAGTAAGCATTTGTTTTTAAGATGGAAGACAACCCAGTATGTGGGAATGCTGACAGGAAGGAAGGATCTCACACAGAGAAGGAAATAGATCAGGTGATGCCAGCAAGAGAAGATGGCAATCTGACTTTCTGATGAGCCACAAGTGACGGGTTGAGGTATTCACGGGGAGGAGTCGAAAAGAGGATTTGACAAATGGAAAATGTGCCAAATTATGGATGCACTGTAAACAACTTCTACGAAATATTTGTAAACATTACACAAAATCATACCACCATGGGATGGTGTTAATGGACTCCAAGGGTAACTCTTCCCTTTGTTTTCTTTCCCTCCCTCCCACCTTCCCTCCCTCCCTCCCTTCCTCCTTCCCTCCCTCCCTTCCTCCCTTCCTTCTTTCCTTTATTCCCTCCTTCTCTCCTTCCCTCCCTCCCTTCCTCTCCTTCCTTCCCTCTCTTCCTCCCTTCCTTCTTTCTTTCCTTCCTTCCCCTCCCTTCCTCCCTTTCTCCCTTACTCTCTTTCTCCCATTCTCCTTTTCTTTCTCTCTTTCTTTCTTTTTTCCAAGACAGAGTCTTGCTCTGTTGCTCAGGCTGCAGTGCAGTGGTATGATCAGGCAGCAGCCTCAACCTCCTGGGCTTAAGCAATCCTCCCACCTCAGCCTCCCCAGTAGCTGGGACCACAGTTGGATACCATCACGCCCAGCCAATTTTTTTTTTTTTTTTTTTTTTTTTGTGGAGACAGGGTTTCTCCATGTCGCCCAGACTGATCTTGAACTTCTGGGCTCAAGCAATCCTCCTGCCTCAGCTCCCAGAAGTGCTGGGATTACAGGCACTTTGGGAAAAAAATTTTTTTTTCTTTGATGTTTTAGTTTCATTTCAGCTGAAATTAAATTTGGTTTTGCTGTAGTTTTTGTTTCACTGGCAGATGTATCTCAGCTCTGTCGCTGATTTGCAAATTAGGCTCAAAGACACATCAGATTTAGGTGTAATTCTCATTACAGGCACTGAGCATTTCTCAGATGTCTTACCCATGTTGAAAACATTTGTGTGATCACACTGAGTAACGTATCTGTTAAGAGAATTTCAAAAGACAAGAGTGAAAATGAGTTGGATGATAGAAATCTGTTCTACCTTTTATAACATCCTTGACATTCAAGACCTACAGAATACACTTGGTGGAAACATCCAGAAATTCTCATTTTAAGATATAAAAATCCTTAGAACACACTAAACTTCAGTTTGGCTGCAATGAAGCAGCTACAGCCAATGTAAAGCTAAACTAAAACCTGCCATAAAGCGAAGCAAAATCTTCAAGCCAAATCATTCACACATCACAGAAGTTTCTAGGAACTGTCTTACAATTGGGATCACTGTAACTGTCAGAAGGTGTTAAAAGAAACACGCTTTTGTCACTGTTAACTAGATGAATGCGGTGATTTTGGCAAATTTGGCCATTTAGGGAATTAAGCATCAGCAAAAAAAAAAACAGTCATTTGGAGAACCGATTTTCGGGGAATTTATTTAGCATTGGTAATGTCTAAAAGTTACACTTGTGGTTGTTGGTTTTATGATTATCTTTAAAGCATTCCAATGTATCTTTGTATATACAATCTTCTCCATGCCTCAGATATTTCACAGTAAGATAAAGGAATTCACATGGCTTATGAGGAATGGAGACTGACTCTAAATTCAAGTTGTTTAGAAAGAAATGGATGAGCATTGAAACCACGTATTTGAATTTTAAGAAGTCCAGCCGGCAGATGTTGTCTCAGCTTATCCCTCTGCTGTGGAATTTTGCCCCAAGGTAAAAGCAAGCTTTGATTTCAACACCATATGCATTGCAGTGAAGTCAGGCAAATGAATGATGTCTTCCACACACAGTGCTACGTGTTTGGCATAAGGAATTCCTCCCTTGCCCGGCAGTAAACAGACTTAAATACACCATCTGTTTGCACACCAACTGTTTGCATGGAACCTTTTTTTTCTTATATTTTTCTTTTCTCTGTAATGTTAATGTTCTGACAACTTTATGTTTTCTTTCTTTTTTAAAAACAGAAATCTGCGTTTGTGTTTACTTAGACCTGGGCTACCTTAGGTGATTCTTAGGTTCATTTATACACCTTGATCTGTTCCATTAAAAAATGTGATCACTTTCTTTTTCTTCCGATTTTAGTTACAAAGGCTAAGAACTTTCAGAAACACAATTTTGTTTTAGTCTTTAACAAGATGTTTCGTGTTGTTCTCTGGTTTCTCAGATGGACGGACACAGAAAAGACAACGAATACCCTGAAATTGGTAAAACTTGATTATTCATTCTTAAAGTCTGATAACTGTAACTGTCCAATAACTTGTTAACTCCAGTTGTTTCCCTGTTTGGAACCTCTACTTTCTTATTTGAGAAAAACCTTTGAGGATGTTATCTCGTTATAGATTTACTTATCTCAGTACACATTCCCTTGACCTTTTAGCTTATCCTGACCCTTCAAATATTTTGAAACATCCGCGTTAGAAAAACAAGAAGAGCATGTGAGACTCCCCATGTGTGCACAGTGGGCCCCTCTGTGAATTGTGCCAAACAAATTCCAAATGAAGTGATGGAGAAAATCCCAGAAGAAAATTAGCGCAGTCTTTTTTTATTCAAACCCAGTTGGCTCTATGTAATGTACTCTTATTCTAAACTTTTCTGTTTTTTAAAAAAAATTCAGAGTAAATATGTACTGCGTTAGCAGCTTTCTAGAGACCACCGTGTGCCCCTCCCGTTCCACAGCCACCCCACTGTAACTGTTAAAGATGCTTTGTAGGCTGGGTGCAGTGGCTCATGCCTGTAATCCCAGCACTTTGGAAGGCTGAGGCAGGTGGATCACCTGTGGTCAGGAGTTTGAGACCAACCTGGCCAACATGGTGAAACCCTGTCTCTACTAAAAATACAATAATTTGCTGGATGTGGTGGCAGGTGCCTGTAGTCCCAGCTACTTGGGAAACTGAGGCAGGAGAATCTCTTGCACCTGGGAGACAGAGGTTGCAGTGAGCCGAGATCATGCCATTGCACTCCAGCCTGGGTCACAAGAGTGAAACTCAGTCTCAAAAAAAAAAAAATGTTTTGTGTTTCCCTCCTCTTTCTGTAGAATCACTCATCAGCCTCATTTTCTGATCCATTTTTTTCTAATTCCTCGCTTTCATCGCTTACACATAATTGTGGATCCATAAAAAATAACACATTTTTTGACTGAGTAATCACTATCAACCCAGCATAAAAGTTTTCCTTTTTAAGTTTTTCCTTCCAGTTTTTAATTTGTGTCTTCACACAGTTGCAGCAATTGCTCACGTTGACTGAATAATTATCACGAGACAGGCTCTGTGCTGACTGTTAATACAGATTCTTCTATTTATTCCTCCCAAGAAAATATAGGAGGTGGATTTTACAACCTCCTTTCATAGACATACCCAGTCACAGAACTAAGTATGGTACTGTTAAGGTTCAAACTCTGGCTTGCATTAGACCAACATCAAATAAGACATTTTGCCTGACTGTTTCAGTTCATTTTTTGTTTTGCTTCATAACACATCATAACTGTATTTCCACTTTTTAATTTCTTTAAGGGATACTTATTAAAGGACTGCTGTGTGCTAGATATGTGATGTAACCAGCGCAATGACTGCATGGCTATGGAGTACATGCGCAACACTTAGGGTAAGTTCGGTGTGGTGCTATTAGGGGAAATGTGCCTCGAAGGCACTGTCTGGTAAGGCAGCCATGGGTCACTTGTGTACGGGGAGCATTTGGGATGTGGCTGAGCTGCTTTGAAATGGGCTCAATTACAGGTGTAAAATGCACGCTAGCTTCCAAAGACAAGAGGACAAAATCAACGTATAATAGATGAGTCCTATCTTTTACATTGGTGACATATTGAAACGCTACTACTTTGGAGACATTTTGTTAAGTAAAATATATTACTGAAATGAATTTGACCTGTTGATTTGCACTTTAAAAAAATGTAACTACTAGAAGCCAGCATGGTAGCTCACGCCTATAATCCCAGCACTTTGGGAGGCCGAGGCGGGCAGATTACCTGAGGTCGGGAGTTCGAGACCAGCCTGATCAACATGGAGAAACCCCGTCTCTATTAAAAATATAAAATTAGCCGGGTGTGGTGGCGTATGCCTGTAATCCCAGCTGCTGGGGAGGCTTAGGCAGAAGAATCACTTGAACCCAGGAGGCGGAGGTTGTGGTGAGCTGAGATGGCACCATTGCACTCCAGCCTGGACAACAAGAGCAAAACTCTGTCTCAAAAAAAAAAAAAAATGTAGCTACTTGAAAACTTAAAATATGTGGTTCATATTACATTTCCTTTGGACAGCATCGCTCTGGCTTTTTGAATATGTTATATTTTCTCCCTCAGAATAAACTCCCTGGATTGAGGTTGAAGGTATCTTAACTTGTTTTTAGTCTCTATTGCTTTGAAGCACTAATACTTCTGATAGATCCTCATGAGAATGAGCTGTCAATGGAGCTGCTTTTCCAAAACCAGAGCTGCCAGCGCCCTGTTTTTGTCTGTCTTGTACTTGGAGACATATATGTCTGAGTGTGTGTATATGTCCACGTAGGGGTATATGTGTATACACACGTGACTGCACATCTAGGAGTATTTGTGGGTGTCTGAGTGTATATGCATACCTGCATATGTGTGACCATATCTACGAGTATCTGTGTGTGCGAGTATATGTGTATACACATGCATGCATGTTACCATATGTCTATGAGTATTTGTGGGTGTCTGTGAGTATATGTGCATACCTGCACATGTGTGACCATGTCTATAAGTATCTGTGTCTCTATGTGTGAATATATATGTGTACACATGCATTTGTGTGATCATATGCCTATGAGTATTTGTGAGTGTATGTGTGTACACATGCATGCGTGTGATCATATGCCTGAGTGTGGGTGTCTGTGTGTATATGTGTACACATTCATGTGTGTGATCATATGCCTATCAGTGTTTGTGAGGTGTCTGTGTGTATGTACACATGCATGTGTGTGATCATATGCCTATGAGTGTTTGTGGGTGTCTGTGTATGTACACATGCATGCGATCATATGCCTATGTTTGTGGATGTCTGTGTGTACACATGCATGCATGTGATCATATGCCTATGAGTGTTTGTGGGTCTGTGTGTGTACACATGCATGCATGTGACCATATGCCTATGTTTGTGGGTGTCTGTGTGTGTGTGTACACATGCATGTGTGTGATCATATGCCTATCAGTGTTTGTGGATGCCTGTGTATATGTGCGTAGACATGCATGTGTGTGACCACATGTCCATCAATACTTGTCTGTGTGCATACTCAGGAGAGCCGGTTCACAGGGCATAATGCAGGGCCTTGTAGGCCTTGGGAGAGAGAATGTCCTTGAACCTAAAGCAATGTGGATTCCTGGTCCAGTTTCCCTTTGTGTATTTATTTTAAATTATTATTTATTTATTTTTGCCAGAGTCAACACGAGCATACAGTTTCCCTTCAGAAGCGTGGGCAGGGAGGCTTTTGGCGGGGCAGAGGGCCCCTCAAGAGAGGAGGAGGAGCGGCGGCAGAGGCCAGGGGAGAGGCCCAGGGCAGTGACTGGCTGCAGGCAGAGGAGGCACTGCGGTTAGAGGAGCCGGTGGGAATGAGCCTGAGGCTGGCGGGGCCCCGTGTCCAGCACAGGGGAGAGCACAGGGCCAGGGGCGCATTCCTCCTGCAACGCGGGGCGCGGTCCCCGCGGCTGCAGCTGGACCGAGGGCTTTGGCCAGCCCTGCGCCCCTACCCGTGAGGCCAGCCGGGCCTAAGGCGCCCCCGCCCCGCCCCGCGCAGCCCCCCAGTGACCTCCCTGCACCCAAATCCAGGCAACTGTAACCGAACTCAGGTCCGGGCCAGGGGGTCGCTTTGAAAGCTGAACCTAAAAGACATGCTTTGGGTGAAAAGGAAGTTAGTTCTATTCTAGAAGCGGCGCCCCTCCCCACCCCCAGGCAGTGAACGGTGGACGCGCGTTCCCAGCTACTCGAGAGGGAGACGGAGGTTGCTATGAGCCGAGATCGCGCCACTGCACTCCAGCCTGGACGATGAGAGTGAAACTCAGTCTCAAAAAAAAAAAAAAAAAGATGTGTTTTGTGTTTCCCTCCTCTGTAGAATCTCTCATCAGCCTCATTTTCTGATCCATTTTTTTTCTAATTCCTTGCTTTCATCACTTACACATGATTGTGGATCCTTAAAAAAAAAATACTTTTTTCAAGTCAATAATCACTATCAACTTAGCAAAAACGTTTTCCTTTTTAAGTGTTTCCGTCCAGTTTTTAATTTGTGTCTTCACACAGTTGCAGCGACTGCTCACGTTTTTATTGTGAGACAGGCTCCAGGTGCGTCTCCAGTTGAGGGAAACCAGGCGAGTGTCACTGGCGGTCAGAGCGCTTTTGCAGAACGTGCAGGGGCTCAGGCGGGCAGTTAATCGCTGCTTCCTCGGTCTGTGTCTTTGGCCTTCTGCAGGAATGCTCAGGCTGCTCTTATCAGGGGGGTCAGCGTGTTCCCAGAGTGGCGGCTTAGCTGCTCTCTTTTATCTCTGTGAAAGGCCCTGTTCTCCGGAGGCTGTTTTTAATGAATAATCTGCAAACTTGAGCAAAGGCAAGCAAGCAAGCTTTTCTCTAACAGGGAGCGAGTCAGTCCTGTTGACATAACTTCGCCGTCTTCTTCCTGTACAACTCCCTGCCTTTGAAAACCTTCCCCGCTCCCCCGTCGTTTAAAACAACCACAAAACGCTCTGCACAGCTTTCTTCTCCGAGTCCTCCTGTGATTCTGCACCTCCTGGGCCTTCTCATTCACCCACCTGGGCTGGTTCCTTCTCGAAACCTGACCTTTAAATACAGGCGTTTCTGGAAGACTCTGCCGGCCTCCTTCCCTTCCCTCTCCACATCCTCTCCTTGGTGGATGTCAGGGCCCCTTGGCTTTCTCTGGCGTCCATATGCCCCGGAATCCCTGCTGTAGACTGAATGTGTGTGCTCATTCCCCAATCTTACGTTGAAATCTTACCTTGGCTGTTTCCCACCATGGCTGAGCTAATTTACACGCCCACCAACAGCCTGTAAGCATTCCTCTTTCTCTGCAACCTTGCCAGCGTCTATTATTATTTTTTACCTTTTAGCAATAGCCATTCTGATGGGTGTACGATAGTACCTCATTGTGGTTTTGATTTTCATTTTTCTTAATGATCAGCGATACTGAGCTTTTTAAAATATGCATATATGCTTCTTGACCCAGCAATCCCATTACTGGGTGTACACCTAGAGGTATATAAATCATCCTGTCATAAAGACACATGCACGTGTATGTTCACTGCAGCACTATTCACGGTAGCAAAGACATGGAATCAACCTAAATGCCCACCAAGAGTAGACTAAAGAAAATATGGGCTGTGTGTGTGTATATAATATATATATATATATATATACTATATATATAAATAAAAAAAATATATATATATATACACACATACGCACACACACACACACATCAGAGAATACTATGCAGCCATAAAAAGAAACAAAATCATGTCCTTTGCAGGGACATGGATGGAGCTGGAGGCCATTATCCTCAGCAAAGTAACACAGGAACAGAAACCAGATACCACATGTTCTCACTTGTAAGTGGGAGCTGAATGATGAGAACACATGGACACATAGAGGGGAAGAGCACACATGGGAGTCCGTGGTGGAGGACGGAAGGAGGGAGAGGACTGGGAAAAAAATAAATCATGGATACTAGGCTTAATACTTGGGTGATGAAATAATCTGCACAACAAACTCCTGGAACATGCATTTACCTGTATCACAGACCTGGACATGTACCCCAAACTTAAAAGTTAATTAAAAAGAGAAAGGAGTCTCGCCCCCTAAAGTGATGGTGTTTGTAGGCGTCTTCCTCGACCATCCAAGCTAAGAGCATCTCCCAGGTGATCTGCTGTGCCTGCATCCGCGGTGTGGCCTTCACAACACTCAGTACAATTCTCACTTATTCTATTTACTGACCTACTTCCTGTTTTTTTGTTTGTTTCTCTCTATGACATAATATGAAACGCATATTTGATCTCTCCTCATGTTTCTGGGCACACAGGTTGGAATTGAAAAGTGTCTTTTGCTTGCTAGTGGTGGCTGTTGCTGGGGGCTCCCGGACAGCCTCAGGTTGGTGGTGGTTGCCAGGGAAATTGACCACTAAGCCTATAGTTCCATCACTTGGGAGACTGAGACAGGAGGATCCCTTGAGCCCAGGAGTTTCAGGCTGCAGTGAGCTGTGATCCTGCCACTACACTCCAGCTTGGGTGACAGAATGAGACTCTGTCTCAAAAAACAAAAAAAAAAACGAGCCGAATTTAATTATGGGACACCCAGTTGATGTCTGCTGGAAAATACAGAGTAGAAAAAAAAAAAACTCAGACATTTGGTGTCAGAAGTGTTCTGTGTTGAGAATATAGTAGGAGAATAAACAGTTGTACATGTTCCCTTCCTAGAAAGTTATTTCCCTACACCAAGGGCCTGTATCAACTAGGATAGGCTGATAGCACTGCAGTATAAACAATCCCAAAACTTCAGTGACTTAAATCACAAAGGTTGATTTCTTATTCACTCTATGTTCATCTTGGGTCAACAGAGAGCTCCCTTCATTACAGACACTCAGGGTCCCAGGTTGTCGGCACATCCACCATCTCAGGGTCTACGTTATGGAAAATCCAGCCTCCCACACCAGACATGCCAACCAGAGCATCTACCATGGCCTTTCCATGTGGCTTGGGCTTCCTCACAGCATGGCTGCCTCGAGGTTGTCAAACTCGTTACACAATGGCTCCAGATTCCAAGTATGAGCATCCCAGTAAACAAGACAGGGAATGCATGGACGTGTATGAAGCAGCTCAGAAGTCATATAGCATTACTTCCTACCCTGTGGGGGAAAGCAGTCATGAGCCCACCCAGAGCGGACACATAGACCCCACTTCTCAATGGGAGGAATGTCAAAGTCACATTGTAGCAGAGAATATGCAGTGAAAGATATTGCCGTGGCCATTTTTGTAAAACCGTCTGCCAGGACCCTTGTCTCTCTTGGCTCTCTCCCTCAGCTTCACTGGCCTTTTTTTTTCTCTTTCTACTTCCTTCAATGCCCAAAGTGCTTTCTTACTTCCAGGTCCTTGCTCCCACTGTTTGTGTTTTTGTTTGTTTGTTTTTCCAGGAACACTTCTCCCCAACACCTAAAGCATGCAGCTTCCTCATTCTCCCTTCAGTCTTTACACCGTCAGAGACTTCCCTGACCTCCATAGTTGGGCCTCTGCCCCTGTATTATCTTTCTCATATGCTGAGTTGTTTCCATTGTAACACTTAGCGTAATTTTTAACTATTTTTTATTATTTGCTTTTTAAAAATTATTTCTGATACGAAGAAAAAAATACAGGGAATAATATAGTCAACATGACATCCAGATTTATCAAATCTTTACATTTTGCCATATTTGTTTCAGAGCATTTTTTTAAATTAGGCACAAATGTAGGTGAAGGTCCTTGTGCTGTCTTTGAAATACCACCCACCTCCCTCCAACACCCACATTTAGAATCGACCATTCTCATATCTGCTCTTCCTACATTGCTGCTAAAAACAACAAATAGTATTTTAACATGTTCCAAACCCCTGTGAGTAGCACTGTTCTGCAAGGAGGTTGCAATGTTCTACATTTTTATTTTTAGCATTGTGTTATGTTGCGTGATTTTGTGTGGCTCCTGTGCATTCACGGCAGGTGCACCACCATATTCTGATTTAGGAATTCACCCTGTTTTACACATCCATCTCCCCCTGAGCGCATTTAGGTTGGCTCTTGGTTTCACTATTGCAAATGAAGCCACAGCCCAGCGCAGTCGCTGGCACACAGGCAGCACTCAAATAAGATTTGTCACATACGTGAATACCGTAATGACCATTCTGCACCATATCTCTTTGCCCACATGTGAAGAATTTCTCTAGGAAACATTTCTCAGCATGGAACTGCTGAGGGGTTGAGAATATGTTTCTCCACCTTTCTAGATATTGTCAAATTACATTTTCAAGAGGAAGTTTCTTTGCTTATATCTTTCTCCCATCAAAATGAAATTTCCAGAATTCAGAAAACTTGTCTTCCTCCCCGCCCCTGTCATACTTCTGGGTCTCACAGTGTTCTTGATGCACAGAGTTGCTCGATAATATTTCTACTCCTGTGTTGTTCAATATGGCATCCACCAACCATATGCAGCTATTGAACCCTTGAAATGTGGCCAATGCCATATGTTGAAATAATATTTCGTATATATTGGGTTAAATGAAACATATGATTACAATTATTCCCCCCCCTCTTTTTTTTACATTTTAAAATGTGACGACTAGAAACTTTAAAATCACATATGTCACGTGCATTACATTTCTATTGGACATCTCTAGAGTATGTGTAAATTAATAGATAAGTGTATTATTTTGACTAAACGTTGGGATTAGAGTACGGTTTTAAGGTCATTAAACAGCGAAAATTTTTTTCTCCCTGGGGGGACACTGGGCCATGCCTAGAGAAATTTGTGATTGTCACAGCTGGGAAGAGGAGTGCTGTCAACATCTAGTGGGTAGAGACCAGAGATGCTGCAAAACATTCTACAGTGCACAGGATGCCTCCCAAGCAAAGATGATCTGACCCTCAGTGTCCACAACGCAGAGATTGAGGCACTCTAGTCTATATCAAGGCTTGTATTCTTACTTTTCTCCCATTAAATATATCATGATTTCAAATGTCCTTCAAAAACCAAATTTGTTCTTAAAGGAAGGCACTTAATTTTTTTGACAGTAAAACGCTATCCCATCTTTGCAGTTAATGTTCTTGTGTATACGTTGTATATAATGTTTTTCACATTTTTTAAACTCACATTGCAATGGTGCTCTACAGACGCATGTGATTTTGTATGTGTTTATGTAGACCTGAAGTGGGCTTGCATGTGTTTAATTCTGCTGTGTCTTTAGCTCTGAAGCCTTTCTAGTTCTCTGGAATGGCTGCATCAACACATACTCGCTGTTAGCTCGGGGAAGTGTCTATTTCTTCACCTCTTCAACAACCCTGGCTATTGCTGCTTTTGTCATCTTTCGGAGTCTTATGGAAGTAGATGGCATCTCATTTTGGTTGTTAAACCCAGCTTTTGTTTTTGTCATTCTTGTTTTTTTGTTTGCTTGTTGTTGTTGTTTTTGAGATGGAGTCTCACTCTGTCGCCCAGGCTGGAAAGCAGTGGCACATCATGGCTCTCTGCAACCTCTGCCTCCTCAGTTTAAGCGATTCTCCTGCCTCAGCCTCCTGAGTAGCTGGGATTACAGGTGCCCACCACCACGCCCAGCTACGCTATATCTCTTTGTACAAATGTGAGGAATTTCTACTCCTTATAATTTTTGTATTTTTAGTAAAGATGGGGTTTCGCCACGTTGACCAGGAGACGGATTTATCAGTATTTTCTTTTATATCCACTGGCTTCTTTGTAAATTTCAATGGAAAATTTCCCACGGTATGATTATAGAAATACCCACCTATGTTGTCACATGTTGAGGTGAGCAAAGGAGTCCTCTACGTGCTCTGAACACTTCCTTCTGACCTCAACTCAAATGCATCCTCAGTGTCCTTCAGCAACCAATTTCAGCTGCTAAAAGCAAGATCTAGGCTGGGTGCGGTGGCTCACACCTGTAATCCAGCCCTTTGGGAGGCCGAGGCAGGCAGATCATGAGGTCAGGAGTTCGAGACCTGTCTGGCCAACATAGTGAAACCCCGTCTCTACTAAAAATACAAAAAATTAGCCAGGCGTGGTGGCGGGCACCTGTAATTCCAGCTAGTCAGGAGGCTGAGGCAGGATAATTGCATGAACCTGGGAGGCAGAGGGTTGCAGTGAGCCGAGATCACACCATTGCACTCCAGCCCGGGTGACAGTGCAAGACTCTGTCTCAAAAAATAAAATAATTAAAAAAAATAAAAGCAGGATATGGACCAGAACCGAACAGGATAGAGGGTTCAACTGGAGCTGATTATTTCTGAGAAAAAGCAAACGATCTCTGCAAACTAGCTGTTAGGATGTTCAGCTTGGTCCAGCTGCCAAACAAAACCCCAGGGCAACTACCCACCATGGAGTTTCCTCCTGATTAATGACCTACGAATGCCCGGCTTGAGTCCAAGTTCCGTATACATTGACATCCAACTCAGGAAGGGAAACGGCTTTCCCAGAAACAGCACGACATAGCCAGTATTCAGGAGATGACCGTTTCTAAACCATAAAGAAGACTTCATACTAGCTATCTGTTTATTGATCAGGTGCCTGGGTCATGTCCGTAACTGAGTTTTCTCTGGTGTTCTGGGGCAAAAATCTTCCACCCTCTTTTTCAGCTGAGTCGAGTGTTCCAAATGTCCTTCACGGCTGCAGCCCACCATTTTCTTTATGTAGGAAGGTTTTAGATGTTGGCACATATTGACACCTACTTGCAGACAAGTTTGTTGAATTACATTACATAAAAGTTGAAATAATAACTCAAACAGTGAGTACATTTTCACTCTTTTTCCCCTGTACCTAGCTTTATAAAATCTCTAAATATGTGCATTCAGAGAAGCTGTGTGCTTTTCCCAACAGCCATGTTGTGTAACGGTGAACATCACTATGCAAGCACAGCTGCGAGGCAAGTCCCCTAGCTCCCAGCCTCAGACCAGACCTTCACTCCCAAGTCCCTTCTACGCAGACATTCTGGCATTCTACCTGCTCGCGGACGCTCACAAAGAATAGGCAGTGCATCCAAAGAGTAACAGGAACCCATGGCGATGTTCTAAGCAAGGATGGGACATGGCCACATTTTCTTTTGATAAATCTACTCAGACTCCTATGAGAAAAATTAACTGAAGACCAGGAACGATGACGGAGGAGACCAATGCAGAGATAGTTGGTTGCAGAACACAGGAGAGAGGTGATGGAGACAGGGATGAGGTGGGGCAGTCAGGGAGAGAGATGCATCCACAAATAAAGTTTTATTGGAAGCTGGTCCCGTTCATTCATTCTCTATTGTATATCTGCCATCACACTACAAGGGTGGCATTGAGTAGCTGAGTCAAGTGCTGCATGGCCCACAAAGACTAAGATATTTGCTACGTGTGGCTTTTTACAGGAGACTTTGCCCACACAAGGCAAAATTGTTCCGCATAATGATTCAGAAAAGCCTAATGATTCAGAAACTTGTGTTGATCCGGCTTCGAGGAAAATTCCACAGAGCTCTCTTCCTACGTAGCTGGCACTCTTTCGGGTTGTCATCACTGCTAGGCTACTGTGAGGACAGTGGAATTTATCCTAAGGGAAACAGGAATGGTTGAAAGAGTCAGCAGGGGGTGGCTTGATTCCTTGATCTGTATTTTCCTTCGAGGAGGAAGAATAGTTAAGAGTTGTTTTTGAAGTAACTTGAGCAAGAGATCATCAGGGCAGGCTGATGAAAAACCGACTTCTGAGGCAGAATGGACAAGGCTTGGGAAATTGATTGGCTATAGGGCTGTGGAGGGGGAATCTAGCATAAGTTTCATGTTTTGTTTTGGTTATTTTTCGAGACAGAGTCTCGCTCTGTCATCCAGGCTGGAGTGCAGTGGCACAATCTTGGCTCACAGCAACCTCCGCCTCCTGGGTTCAAGGGATTCTCCTGCCTCAGGCTCCCGAGTAGCTGAGATTACAGGTGTGTGCCACCACATCTGGCTAACTTTTGTATTTTTAGTAGAGACGGGTTTTCGCCATGTTGGCCGGGCTAGTTTCGAACTCCTGACCTCAGGCGAGCTCTTCACATTGAAGAAGAGGAGGCTGAGGAAGCAGAAGAGGAGGATGAGGAAGAAGATGTGGATGGGGTTGGTCTTCCTGTCTCAGGAGTGGCAGAGGAGGAAGAAAATCTATCTATAAGGCGACCACACAGTTCAAACCCATGTTGTTCAAGGGCCAACTGTATACTTTTATTTATTTGTAATTTGTTTCTATTCACTACCCTAGTAAAATAGGAATATTGTAAAACATATGAGGACACATACATTAACAGTTTTCCCTATTTTCTTTCAGCCACAGATCCATGTAGGGGCCACTGATCTAGACTTGAGACTCCAGACAATGAACGATGTAGTCTTGTCTTGGACGTTCATGGTGACATCAGAGAGGATCAGGTGGATATGAGATATTTAGCGGTAGGCAGAGCATATCCTGCAGCTGCATTTTCCGGTGTGGGGCACTGAGCAGCTGCAATGGAGCTGGTCTGAACTGAGGTTCGGGGTAAAAAGCACACTCACGTCAATTTACTATCTTAACTGCTTTTGAATGCGGCCAGTGCTGTTAAGTACATTCACGATGGTGTAAAACCACGGCCACCATCCAGCCCGTTTTTCTCATCTTGCAAAAATTGAAACTCTTGTCTTTTAATAGTGACTCCCCATTCTCCTCCCTCCAGCCCCTGGCAACCCCCATTTTGCTTTCTGTCTCTATAAATCTGATGACTCAAGGGACCTCCTACAAGAGGAATCATACAGAATTAGTCCTGTTGTAACCAGGTTATTTCTCTTAGTATCATGTCCTTCATGTCCATCTATGTTACGGTAAGTGCCAGATTTTTCTTCGTTTTCAAGGCTAGTAAAATATTCCACGGTATGGAGAGACCACATTCCATGTTTTCATTCATTTGTCAGTGGATGCTTGGGTTGTACATACCTTTTTTGCTTTTGTTTGTTAATTAGTTAATTAATTTATTTTGAGACTGAGTCTAGTTGTGTCACTCAGCTTGGAGTGCAGTGGCGTGATCTCGGCTCACTGCAACCTTCCCCTCCTGGTTCAAGCGATTCTCCTGTCTCAGCCTCCCAAGTAGCTGGGATTACAGGCACCCACCACCACATCCAGGTAACTGTTGTATTTTTAGTAGAGACAGGATTTCACCTTGTTGGCCAGGCTGGTCTCGAACTTCTGACTTCAGGTGATCCACTTGCCTTGGCTTCCCAAAGTGTTGGGATTACAGGTGTGGGCCACTGCACCCGGCCTATATATCCATTTTCTTGTTGGTGGATGTTCAGATTTTCTCTCACAAACAAGGCCAGATAACATGGCACACAAGTGTTTGCCAAATAAGTCAATGCTGAAATGTGCATTCTGGTGCCTGCATCTTTGCTCACATATTGGAGAGTTTCTCCGGAGTATCTGTCCAGGAGTGGAATGGCTGAGCGGTAGAGAACTCATTTTATGCATGTCTATATTCTACCAAATTGCTCTCCCAGTTGGTGGTTTATGGGTTTTCTGCTTCTCTCACTGAAAGGAAGCCCTGTGAGGGCAGGGACGTTTTCTATCTTTGAGCTCCACTGTGTTTCCAGGACTTTGCAGTGTCTGGTAGATAGAGATGCTCCCTACAGTCTTCCTGATAAATAACAAATGTAAAAATAATGAACGAATACATTCTTTTTGCCCAAAATTGGAGTCCTGGCATATATGTGTTTGTCTCCTTTGTGTTTTTATTTCATTTTTAGTCAACAAACAATAATTGTATATGTTTACGGGATACAAGGTGATATATGTATACATTTTGGAATGATTACATCAACCTAATTAATATATCACAGCCTTTGCGTTAGGATGGTTGAACTATATCTCTATATAGACATATATATATATATATATAGACATATATATATATATTTTTTGTTGTTGTTGTTGTTGGAGTGTCGCTCTGTCACACAGGCTGGATTGCAGTGGTGCCATCTCAGCTCACTGCAACCTCCACCTCCAGGGTTCAAGCGATTCTCCTTTCTTAGCCTCCTGAGTAGCTGGGATTACAGGTGCACACCACCACGCCCAGGTAATTGTTGTATTTCCAGTAGAGATGAGGTTTCACCATGTTGGCCAGGCTGGTCTTGAACTCCTGACCTCATGATTTGGGATTACAGGCATGGGCTACAGAGACTGGCCTGAATAAACTTTTTGTTTCATGTTTGTAATTGGGCCTCTCTTAAGAATCTCCAAGAGTATATTTTAGCATCTCTAAAGCGACACTTTATCCATGTTGCAAGACTTGAGCAGCTTTCTAATGGGCAAATATCCTGGTATACTTGGAGTCTTTTGAGAAAAGCCTAGGTTGGCAAGTGGCTTTAAAATACTTCGTCACCTCACACCCATTAGCGGGGCTATGACAAACACACAGAGAAAATAACAAGGATTGGCAAGGCCATGGAGAAATTAGAACACTTGTGCACTGTTGGTAAGAAAGCAAAATGGTACAGCTTTTTTGGAATATGGTATGGCAGTTACACACACAAAAAAAATTAAAAATAAAATGAGCATGTAATCCAACAACACCATTGCTGGGTATACACCAAAAGAATTATAAGCAGAGTTTTGAAGAGATATTTGCACACGTGCATTCATGGCAGCAATATTCACAATAGCCAAATCGTAAAAGTCACCCAAGTGTCCATTCATGGATTAATGGATAAACAAAAATGTGGTATGTCCATACAATGGAATATTATTCAGCCTTCAAAAAGAAAAAATAAAATTCTGTCATATGCTACAGTGTGGATAAACCTAGGACTTAACGTTATGGGAAATAAACCAGTCACAAAAAGACAAATGCTGTATGATTCCATCTACATGAGGCACCTAGAGCAGTCGAATTCGTGAAGACAAAAATTGGAATGATGGTTGCCAGAGGATGGGAAGAGGGGAAAATAGGGAGCTGTGGCTTAATGGATACAACGTTTCAGTTTTGCTGGAAAAGAGTTCCGAAGATGAAGAGTGGCGATAGCTGCACAACATTGTGAATATCCTCAACACTACTGAACTATATATTTAAAAGTCATTATGATGGGATTATGAATCATTCTGTTATAAAGACACATGCACATGTATGTTTACTGTGGCACTGTTCACAATAGCAAAGACTTGGAACCAACCCAAATGCCCATCAATGATAGACTGGATAAAGAAAATGTGGCACATATACACCATGGAATACTATGCAGCCATTAAAAGGGATGAATTCATGTCCTTTGCAGGGACATGGATAAAGCTGGAAACCATCATTCTCAGCAGACTGACACAAGAAACCAAACACTGCATGTTCTCACTCAGAAGTGGGTGTTGAACAATGAGAACAAATGGACACAGGGAAGGGAACATCACAGACTGGGTCTTGCTGGGGGCTGGGGAGCTAGGGGAGGGATAGTGGGGGTGGGGCGTAGGGGAAGGATAGCATTAGGAGAAATATCTAACATAGATGACGGGATGATGAATGCAGCAAACCACCATAGCACGTGTATACCTATGTAACAAACCTACATGTTCTGCACATGTAACCCAGAACTTAAGTATAAAAAAAAAGTTAAAAAAAAAAATACTCCATCCACAAGATGAACCCGAAAAGAAAATATCTGTTGCAACCCACAATGGCAGTCAACACTCTTAGATACTGATGAGGCAGCTTTTTCTCTGCTGAAATTAAGGGAATGAGTGTCATATAGAATTCTCAAAGATGTATCAATGTAACAGAAGTCAAGATTTTTGCCTCAACTTTAAGAACAGCTGCATCGTCAAACACTGACCATCAGTGTTTACGGAGGGTTACAGTTGCCCGATACTTGTATTACTCTGTTGAATAACATCTCAGATAGATGGTTTTCAACAGGCAGAAGAGTTTTGTTTTTTTTTTTTTTTAATCTCTTGTAGGTCTTTCCATGATAACAAACCCAAGTAAATCACCATCCAACCAGTGACTGGCAAATTTAGTGCAAACTCTTCAATGCTGGTGTCACATTTGGCACTTGGCTTGGATTGATTTGCCACTCAGTTTTGTAAATATTTCCCTCTGCATTTTAATTCATTCATTATAAACAATGTTGTTTAAATAAAGGATATTTTTCTCATTCTGACATTTTCTTTTCAAAGCGTACTTGATGAGTATAATGTCTCCCATGAAATTTTTATTTGTAGAATAAATATTCCTTTTTGTCTGGTCTAGTGCATTTTTATTTGAATAATGCATCATCTGAGTAAACATAGCCTTCTGTGCTTTCTAAAGCTTTCATCACGTTGGAGGGCCCTCACTATATTTATTCAGTTTAAGAAACTTGTCTGATGTAAGTAGTGTCATTCTGGTTGAAAAGCATTTACAAACAAAACAATGATATGCCAAGCTTTAGTGTTCACAAAGATTAGCCTGGATCTCATAATAGATTATTTATTGTCATTGCATATTCAGTGGATTTTTTGTAAATATTATTGAGATTACACTTTCGAAAACAAAACTAGTTTTTTGAATGTTGAGTGTAATATTGCCCAACTCAGCAGATCACAATGAAAACTCGTGGTTCTTATCAAAATCAACAAACATGTTTAAATGAATTTAATGCTTATGTCTTTGTATGTGATTTGGTGACCTACAAAATGTGTTTTTAGTTGCTTTTACTTCTCTTTTCTTTCTGCTTTTAATTTCTTATTTGGAGGAGTCTTGAGGCATAAGCCACACGCCCAGCCAGCTTTATATGTATAACTTGATAATAACTTTATATATACATATAACTTTATTATATGTATAAATGTCCTATATCTTACTTTACCATAATTACAAACACAGAAGTAGGGCTGCCAGACAAGATGTTAATTTCAGACAGATAATTGTCTTAGTTCATTCGGGCTGCTATAACAAAATACAATAGACTGGGGGGCTTATAAACAACAGACATTTATTTCTCACTGTTCTGGAGGCTGGAAAATCAACTCTCTAGGCTCCAGCAGATTCTATGTCTGGTGAGGGTCTATTTTCTGGTCTGTAGAGGATGTCTTCTTGCTGTATCCTCCCATGGTGGAAGGAGTGAGGGATCTCTCTCCAGGGTCTCTGTTACGTGGATTCTGCAGCTCCAGCTCCTTAGACTGAGTCTGGCAAATGAGGGAGCTCAGTCCATTTTAATCACATGAACAAATGCATGAATGTGTGGGTGCTGGGATGGATGGATGACGCTCCCAGCAGGGTAGCTTGCGGGGGACTGGCAATTTCCAATAAGGTGCGCTAAGATTCAAGGAAGCCCATTTTCTTTTCATTTGCGAGGACCCTATCTGATAATTAAATTTTTCACACATCAATGCTGTGCATGAGGTATTGACAGGGTGGCTGTCTACTGGGTCCTTTCCCCAGCCTGTCCCATCCTCCAAACAGACTATTTTGTTGTTAGTTTCTCTGCTCTGTTCATCTCTCAAGAGCGCTCACCCTTTGCCATTGCAGGGGCTGTCTCCATGGAAACTATAGCCAGCGTTTCCATAGAGAAAGAGCTGCAGAGTCTGGAATTTTCCAGGCTCTAAAGGTGATTGCAAAAACATCTCAGCACACTCTAGACCTGGATTGCCCAACATGGCGGCCACTGGCCACGAGTGGCGACTAAGCGTTGAAATGTGGCTGGTCCCCGTAGAAACGTGGCGTCGTGGCAAATGATTTTGAGGAGCTGGTACAAAAAAAAATTATTGAAATAGCTCTAATAATTTTTGTATTGATTAGTTTTTCCTATCTTATTATTTTTTAGACACTGGTTGCTAGAAAACTTAGATTTACATATATGGTTCACATTTGTGGCTGAAATTTTATTTCTGTTGGGTAGCACTCTTTCAGAGTATGCATAAATGAATACATGAATAAATGAATGAATGAATGATTTTTGGTCAAACTGGGATTATTATCCATAAACCATCTCTTTCCTGCTTTTCTTCTCAGACGATTTGTTTTTTAAATAGTTCATTAAATATCTTAGCTGATAGGGTTTTTTTTGTTTTTTCTTTTGAGAGGTAGTCTCACTCTGTCACCCAGGCTGGAGTGCAGTGGCATGATCTCGGCTCACGGCAACCTCCACCTCCCAGGTTCTAGCAATTCTCTTGCATCACCCTCCTGAGTAGCTGGGATTACAGGCACACACCACCATGCCCAGCTAATTTTTGTATTTTTAGTAGAGATGGGATTTCACCATTTTGGTCAGGCTGTTTTCGAACTCCTGGTCTCAGGTGATCCACCTGCCTCGGCCTCCTAAAGTGCTGGGATTACAGGCGTGAGCCACCACACATGGCCAAAAGATTTATAGACATAATCTTCAGTATTGAATTAGGTTAGGAGTTGATTACAATATTTGAACAGGCATTAAAACACCATGAATATTTTTTTAAAGGAAGCACGTCCTCCTGAGTGTAAGATGCTGCATCATACTGCAGATGACATCTTGTGCATAGATTCTACCCATCAGCCTCCAACATCTTGCTGTCATTCATCATGTTGTCATGGCTCCCATGTAGAGAGGCAAATCTTCCGGATTTTCACATTGACCAGATGCCCAGAAAGAGGATCGCTGAGTCAAAGGGTGTGATACCTCAGTGATACATTTGGTGCTTTGATACCTACAACTCAAAATATTTACCAGAAAGACTGTGCCTGCCTACCTTCCCAGTGGCTTCATCTGAAGGGGTCTGTCTTTGTCACAGCAATGACTTTTCATTTTGGCTTTGACATCCAGGTTTTAAAAAAATTATGTTAACACACAGATAACACAATATTTACCATCTTATCTACTTAAAAGTGTGCAGGTCGGTGGCCTTAAGCATATCGACATTGTTGTGCAACAGTCACCACCATTCACCTCTAGAACTCTTGCAAAACAGTCAGAAAGACAAACATGGCATGTTCTCACTTCTCTGTGGGATCTAACAGTTGAACTCAAGGACATAGAGAGTAGAAGATTGGTTACCAAAGGCTGGGAAGGGTAGTAGGGGGCTGGCGGGGAGATGGGATGGTTAATGAGTACACAAAAAAATGTTAGCATGACTAAGACTTACTAAGACCTACTACTTGATAACATAATAGGGTATCTATAGTTAATAGTAACTTAATTGTACGTTTTTAAATAGTGTAATTGGATTGTTGTAACTCAAAGGATAACTGCTTGAGGGGATGGATTTTAAAAATCTTGCAAAACTGAAATTCTGTATCCATTAAACCAAAACTCCCCATTTCCCTCTCCTCAGCCCCTCGCAACCACCACTCTACTTTCTGAATCTATGAATTTGACTACCTTTGGTACCTTGTGTAAGTAGAATCATACAGTATTTGTCCTTTTGTGTCTGGCTTATTTCACTCAGCATAACGTCCTCAGGGTTCATCTATGTCGTAGCCTGTGTCAGAATTTCCTTTCTTTTATTCATTTATTTATTTTTTGGAGACAGGGTCTCAGTCTGTCACCCAATCTGAAGTGTGCAGTGGCACAAGCACAGCTCACTGCAGCCTCAACCTCCCGGCCTCCAGCCATCCTCCCACCTCAGCCTCCCGAGTAGCTGGGACTACAGGCATGCACTATCGTGCCTGGCTAAATGTTATATTTTTTATAGAGATCGAGTTTTGCCATGTTGCCCAGGCTAGAATTTCCTTTCTTTTTAAGACTGAATAATATTCCATTTATGGATAGATCATTTTGCTCATCCACTTATCCGTCACTGGACACTGGGGTTGCCTCCACCTTGGGGCTATGGTGAATATTGACTTCTAATTTTGCATTACCAGAAGACTAGAGCATCTTTTTATGTTTCTTAAAAGTTTAAACCAGGCGTGGTGGTTCATGCCTATAATCCCAGCATTTTGGGAGGCCAAGGCAGGTGGATCACTTGAGGTCAGTGGTTCAAGACCAGCCTGGCCAACATGGTGAAACCCTATCTCTACTAAAAATACAAAAACCAGCCAGCCATGGTGGTGGACACCTGTAATCCCAGCTACTCAGGGGGCTGAGGCAGAAGAATCGCTTGAACCCAGGAGGTGGAGGTTGCAGTGAGCTGAGATTGAGCCACTGCACTCCAGCCTGGGTGACAGAGCAAGACTCTTGTCTCAAAAAAAAAAAAAAAGGAGTTTTACTTTTTCTCTTTCATGAACTCTCTTCAGATCCCTTTCTGCCCTTCCCAATTTGATGTTCAGTTTTACCATCTTGACCCGTTGCCACAGTTGCTTGACCCAAGAACTCCTTTACCTTTATACTGCAATGATTTCACCCAGTAGCTTATTAAATCATATCTGTGACACGAGTCTTTATGTTCCTATATTTTTGGTGTTTGGGTGGTCAGGTTGAATACCCTTTTATTATGTGACTGTTGATGCTTAGATTGTTTTGAATAAAGGCATTGCATGATTATAAACATAAACTCCCAAATCATATTTTACTGAATATGATTTCTTCAGAAAAGAACTCTCTTCCTGCTGTGGACACCGTGCCCATCCCTGTACCCAGAAACTCTAGTCCTCATGAAGGCCTCCAGATCCCATTGCTACAGGAGGGGCTGGGGCCAGATCTGAATTGTGCCTATCCTTTGGGAGCACACGTTTAATTGGAAACTTGTGGTTCTTGAAAAGGACCAATTGGATACTGCTTCCTGGCCCAGTCATCAGATTATATTGTAGTTCAAAGGCTCGCCGTGGTTCATTAGCTCAGTGCTCGGCTGGAAACCAAACCATACATACATCTCCCCTCTAGCAGGAAACGGCTGGATTTCTTGGAAACAAATTCATATTGGCCTCTGTTCTGAAGACGTGTGTTTCCGAACCATGAGAACATTGAACGCGAGCCATTTCCTTTCCAGGCGACATCCTTCCCTGTTGCCTTCCTTAGTTTTTCTCCCAGTTTTCCGGGGTTGAACCTCAGCTTCGTCCCTCTCTGATGGCCTGGGTGCCCATCTCGAGTCCTGGCTCAAAGCTGGTGTTTTTGTGTGCACGTTGCAGATTTTTAAACAGGATAGCCATCTGGTTTGGGATAGGCTTGGCTAACCCAAATGACACAATGGGTTGAAATCATGGGTAGGTCAATGAGAATTTCAGGTTTTTTATGTGTGTATATACACACGCTCCCACACTCCCACTTTCTCACACACACAAATATGTATAAATAGATATTCAGGAAACTGTTTGCATTTCCCTAAAGGCATTATTTGAGTCAAAGCGTTGTGCAAATGCATTGTAGAGGCAGCCTCTCCCCAGCCTGAGTGTGTCTCAACCCCGGCCCCTCTCCTGCCTTTGTGGAAATTCTGGAGAGCAAACTGCTTGCAAATCATGATGGAGAAGGAAGTCTTTACTTACAGAACAAAGCGAATCCACTGAAATGATTTAAGCACGGAAGAGATGCAGTCATGCTTTCTTTTGAGGCCTATTAATCCCTAGGGGAAGAAATAATTTGTATTTACGTACATATATATGTGTGTGTGTGTGTGTGTGTATACATATACACACACACACAACCAATAATTATTGGTCAAAGAGAAAGAACATTTCTAGGGCTCTGGACCTCAAAGATCCAAATTTCTCCCCATAATCTAACAGTTCCATGAAAAACATTGCTTGTAGTTTGCTGCATGGCCAGCCTTTTTTTTTTCTCTGCATATCTCCACATAAAGTTTTACATAAAACTGGGATACCTTATCTGCAGTTTTCCATCTTCTTTTTTATGTAATGCATGCACATTTCCACATCAGGAAATATACTTTAAAATACGACTTTATTTTGAAAGAGAAAAAGAGCTTGCCTATTTGTTTCTTTTTCCCCCTTTTATATTGTGTTTTATTTTTTAATAAAGATGGGGGTCATTTTTATTAGAGATGGGGGGGTCTCACCATGTTGACCAGGCTGGTCTTAAACTCCTGGCATCAAGCGATCCTCCCATCTCAGCCCCCTAAAATATTGGGATTACAGGCATGAGCCACTGTACCCGGTCTATTTTACTTTGTTTTATTGTGTTAAGAACATTTAGCATGAGGTCTACCCTCTTAACAAATTTCCAAGTGTACAATACAGTACCATTTTGTTTCGTTTCATTTTGTTTTGTTTTTGAGATGGGGTCTTACTCTGTTGCCCAAGCTGGAGTGCAGTGGCGTGAACATAGCTCATTGCAGCCTCCAGCCATCCTCCCACCTCTGCCTCTCTAGTAGTTTAGTAGCTGGGACTACAGGCACATGCTACAGGCATATGCCACCATGCCCAGCTAATTGTTAAAATCCTTTTTAACAGTTTAGAGATGGCTTTCACCTTGTTGCCGAGGCTGGGACAGTACAGTAACTATTGACTCTAGGTACGACGTGGAACAGCAGGCCTCACAAGCTTATTCATCACACTTGACCGAAATGGCCTCTGTTTCGGATTAGGAAAATGCCACCTGCTTACTGGATTCACCATTCTTGGTGAGGACAGTTTATAGACTTCACTACAAATGTGCGTATTTTGTAAACAAAGCTGCCCAAGTCTCAGCGATAGACATTATTTGTATGTTTGGACAAGTCTCCACTGAGGATAAATTCCTAGATACAGAATTAAAAAGTGGGGCAAAGAAATGAAATCAGGCACAAATTGACCAATTGTTTACCACCTATAAAGAGGTGAGGGATAGGATCAACTTGTGTTTTTAAAGGAGGATCATGGCTGCTTACCAGAGAAGGGGCTTGAGGGCTAAACATGGAAGCCTGGAGACCAGGGTGGGAATGGTCCAGATGACGGTAGCTTAGACCAGGGCAGTGGCCAAGGGTGCAAAATGACTGGTGGGACATGACAATCCCTTAAATGGGAACAGACCAGGGGATAGTTTGGAGAGATCCTACTTCCCAAATCCCTTAGAGAGTTAACTCAGGAAATTCTGGGGACCCAGGTCCAGATGTCAGCCAGCATCCTTCCTGCCAGGGTATCCCTGACGCACGAGCTAAACAGAGTCCAAATATATCCAATTAAGTAAGGAAGAGATCAGTTATGGTGGCTTACACCTGTAATCCTAAAACCGTGGGAGGCTGAGGCAGGAAGATTGTTTGAAGCCAGGAGTTGAGACCAGCCTGGGCAACATAACAAGACCCCGTCTCTACAAAAAATTAAAAAAAAAAATTAGTGGAGGGTGGTGCTGCATCCCTTGAGTCTCAGCTACTCAGGAGGCTGAGGCTAGAGGATCACTTGAGCCCAGGAGTTTGAAGATGCAGTGAGCTATGATGGCACCACTGCACTCCAGCCAGGACAACAGAGAGAAACCCTGTCTCTTTAAAAAAAAAAAAAGAAAAAAAAGTCAGTGCTGGAAACAGTGGCTCACCTTTGTAATCCCGGCACTCTGGTACTTTGGGAGGCCAAGGCAGGTGGATCACCTGAGGTCAGGAGTTTGAGACCAGCCTGGCCAACATGGTGAAGCCCGTTTCTACTAAAAAATACAAAAATTCACTGGGCATGGTGGTGGGTGCCTGTAGTCCCACCTACTCAGGAGGCTGAGGCAGGAGAATGACTTGAACCTGGGAGGCAGAGGCTGCAGTGAGCCGAGATCGTGCCACTGCACTCCAGCCTGTGCAACTGAGACTCTGTCTCAAAAAAAAAAAAAGAAAAGAAAAAGGAAAAGCCAGAGAACAGCTTATGTGGAATGAACACAGTAACGCTGATCTGGAGGTGCCCATTTCTTAAACCATGCATGTGTTTTAAACTCCTTGTTATAAAAATTTTGACTCATACAGATATATAGCAAGAAGAGTGTAGTAGACACCTAACCGTATGCTTGACACCTTGATTCAACACCTATGAACTTTGAGCCATATGTGCTTAGCCATATATATTTCAGTCATAGACACAAGTATCTGTTTTAAAGTTGTCATCGTAAGTATAGCTGTCACTGCACCTTACTCACAAAAACTTCAGCTGCATCTCCAAAGTGTAAGAGCATTTTCTGGTCTAATCGTAGTATCATTTTCTCACCTAAGAAATTGAGAGGAATACCCTCTATGAATGAATGAATGAATGAATGAAATGAATGCATTAAATATTCTACTCTGTCATTTACGAGATTACATATCTGAATGCTGGCTTTTTATTTAGATTCAATGTTTAATTTTGAGATAATTATACATTCTCATGCAGTTGTAAGATGTGCTTGTTACCCAGTTTCTCTCGATGGTAACATCTTGCAAAACTATGGTACAGTATCACAACCAGGACACCAACACAGACACATTTATTTTATTTTGGTTTCCCGGTTTTGCATGTTCTCGTGTGTGTGTGTGTGTATTTAGTTCTGTGCAATTTCGTTACACATATAGGTTCCTGTATCTAGCACTGCATGTAAGAGTTGGATGAGAGTTCAATTTTTTGCTTGTGGATGCCCAGTTGCTCCAGCACCATTTGTTGAAAGGACTATCCTTCCCTTTCAGGATTGCATTTCAACCTTTGTGAAAAATCAACTGGGATTCAGACAATGCAGTATTATTTAGTCCTAAAAAGAAATGAACTATTTTTTTTTTTTTTTGAGATGGAGTCTGGCCCTGTCACCCAGGCTGGAGTGCAGTGGCGCAATCTCGGCTCACTGCAACCTCCCCGTCCCAGGTTCCAGCGTTTCTCCTGCCTCAGCCTCCTGAGTAGCTGAGGCCACAAGGGCCTACCACCACGCCCAGCTAATTTTTGTATTTTCAGTAAAGATGGGATTTCGCCATATTGTCCAGAATGGTCTCGATCTCTTGACCTCGTGATCCCCCTGCCTCGGCCTCCCAGAGTGCTGGGATTACAGGCGTAAGGCACTGTGCCCGACCAGAAATGAGCTATTTTAAAAAATAATTTCAACTGCCTTTTTTTTTTTTTTTTGGAGACACAGTTTTGCTCTTGTTGCCCAGGCTGGAGTGCAGTGGCACGATCTTGGCTCACCACAACCTCTGCCTCCCTGGTTCAACTGATTCTCCTGCTTCAGCCCCCCGAGTAGCTGAGACTACGGGCACACACCAATATGCCCAGCTAATTTTTTGTATTTCTAATAGAGATAGGGTTTCACCATTTTGGCCAGGCTGGTCTTGAACTCCTGACCTCAAGTGATCTACCTACCTTGGCCTCCCAAAGGGCAAGGATTACAGGCGCGAGCCACTGCATTTTAGATAGTGCAGAATGTTATTTTTTGCTCCAAATTGGCATTGAGGTGGATAGACATGTATTTAGCCTGCCTTTCTCATAGAACATGTTGTCATGACGTTAAATGGTCCTCCAAAAATAATATCTGTTTTAGGAAGAATTCATTTTGTGCATCAAGATTGCAGGATAACAGGATACTCATTGTATACACTTGGTGCCAACTTCTTGCTAATGTAGAAAAGGCATGCTAACTCCTGTGTACCTTCTTGAATGTTTGCGAATGTCTGCAGACAGCAGATTCCCAGAAGTACACTGGCTAAGTCAAAGCACACACACATTTTAGGCCGTGGTGGCTCACACCTGTAATCCAAGCACTTTGGAGGCCAAGGCGGGCGGATCACCTGAGGTCGGGAGTTCAGGACCAGTCTGATCAACATGGTGAAACCCTGTCTTAAAAAAAAAAAGCACATACACTTTTTAAATTTTGGCACCTATCCCCAAAATTTGGTCACTAGCACTTGAGAATGTCCATTTTCCTACAACCTTCCTTACTCTAATATTACTCTTGTTTTCAATTTCATTCATCTGATATGCTCCTCCTATTTAATTTGAGTGTCTGTTTTGGTATTAGAAGTAGAGTAGGCTCACGCCTATAATCTCAGCACTTTCGAAGATCGAGGCGGGCAGGTCACGTGAGTGCAGGAGTTGGAGATTGGCCTGGGCAACATGGTGAAGTCCCAGTTCTACAAAAATACGTATATTTTTTGTATTTTACCTGAGCATGGTTGGCACATGCCTGTAGTCCCAGCTACTCGGGAAGCTGAGGTGGTGAGGTGAGAGAATTGCTGGAGCACAGGAGGTCAAGGCTGCAGAGGGTTGTGATCACACCACTGCAATCCAGCCTGAGCGACAGAGCAAAACCTGTCTCAAAAAAAAAAAAAAAAAAAAAAGAAGTGGATGGAATACCTCTTTTACATTTACTGCGCCTGTAAATACTCTCGTTAATATTCTACTCATATTCTTTGCCGCTGTTTCTATCTTGGTGTTCAACTTTTCCTGACTTTATATTACACATATTTACGTATATAACTTCCATATATCTCCTATGTTTATATTAGTGATACAAAGTTCTGGATTATCATCTCTATTTTTACATATTTGACCTGGGCTTGCCATTTAAGTCTTGTTTATGGTGGAAGTTTTCCCTACACACACATTTTCAATTTTTGTGAAGTATAGATTCATTATTTTATATTCGTTAACTTTTGTGTCATGTTTAGTAAATCTTTCTTCATCCCATAGCTTCAAAAATATTCCCTTCAGTTTTCTTGCCACGACTGCAGAATGGAGGGCATGAGCCCACTTCCTTGTCCCGAGCACTACTCTCCCTTTTCACGCCACACTCCAGGACTGGAATGTCCCACAGAGTACACGCAAACCACAGGTGACTGTTAAGCACTTAATATGTGGCTGCTGTGAGTTGAGCCATGCCACACAATGAGTTTCAAAACTTAGCATTAAAATGGAATGTAAAATATATTATTACAATTTTTATACTGATTACATGTTGAAATGATAACATTTTTGAAATACAGGGTTAAACAAAATATATTAGTAAAATGAATCCCATCTACTTCTTTTAAAAGCAGATCGAAAATAAAAATAGTAAATAGTAACAATGACACAAAAATAGAAATATCCAATAGAAAACTAAACTGATAAAAATGGCTCAGATTATAATCTATTAGACAAGGTTGCACTAAGGTCCTTCGAGAAGACCTTGGTTACTGAAGGAAGAATTTGGGCTCAAATAAATAGACGTTCAGATGGTAGAAATCTTTCTAACTGGAGACTCTTGGTCTTTGAGAAGTAGTTTGAATGTCAACATCTCGCCCATTGCCAGATAAAACCTCGGTTCAACAACCCACCATGGAATTTTTCCCTGATTAACGAGCTAAATTCTGTACTGGAATCCAAGCAATATATATGTTGCCATCCAACTCAGGAAAAAACTGGCTTTCTCGGAAAGAGCACAACCCACCCAGTGTTCTGGAGACCTCTATTTCCAAACCATAAAAATATTAAATACTAGCCATCTGTTTTGCAGATCGTGTTGCTGATTTCCATCATTCATCAGTTTCTTTTTTCCTCCCTCTCATTTCCTGGGGTGAACATCCTGCCCCCTCATTTTCTGGGTTCCCATCATGAGGGTCTGTTAAGGGACCTGGCATGAAGCTGGTGGCTGTGTGTGATGCATAACGCCAGCCTACTTCCGCTGAACAAAATTCTGTTACACATTCAGAGCAAAACTAAACAAATGAGAACTCACTTAAAATTTAGTAACAGCCTCGTTGAGATAGTCACATACTATACAATTCATCCATTTAAAGTATTTATGGTTTTTCATTTACATATTTACAGAGCTGTGAAATCATCACCACAATCAATTTGAGGACATTTAGAATTTGAGAACATTTAGATCATCCTCTACCAAAAAAATCCCATGCCCCTTAGTCATAACTCACCATTTCCTCCCAATGTTCCCCAGCCCCAGAATGAATCCACTTCACGTATCTATAGAGTTTTATATTTTGAATCATATGATATATGACTTCTGGGTAAGGTTTTTTTTTCACTTAGCTTAATGTTTTTGAGCCCATCCATGCTGTAACATGTATCAGTACTTAATTCCTGTTTATGGCTGAATAATATTTCATTGTATGGATGTGCCACATTTTATTTACGTAGTCGTAAGTTGATAGACATTTGCGTTGTTTTCACTTTGCTGCTATGAACATTTGTATAGAAGTTTTTGTCTGTGTGGATGTATGTTTTTATTTCTTTTGGGTATATATCTAGGAGTAGAATTACTGGGCCACATGGTAATGCTATATTTAACCATTTGAGGAACTGATTTACAAAACAGCTGCACCAGTTTACGTCCCCACCAGTATTTATGAGGATTCCAATTTCTCTGTCCTCACCAACACTTGCTATAGTCTGTGTTTTTGACCATAGCCATCATGGTGGGTGGAAAGTGGCATCTCACTGTGGTTTTGATTCGCATTTCCTTGGTAGCTAATGATACTGAATGTCTTTTCACGTGTGTATTGGGTATTTGTGTATCTCATTTGCCATAATATCCATTGAGAACCTTTGCTGCTTGATCACCCTACACCTATCCATTTTTGAAACCACTGGTCTATCCACGATAGTTTGGATATTGAGTTTATGTAGGTACAGTAGAATCAGAGAAAAAAGAAAGGATACAAAAGAATTTAGTTGGTAACTGGAGAAATCCTTTGGAGAGAGCCTTGACAGGACCTGCTGATGGACAATGTTTGTAGTACCTGATCAGGTCAACTTTGAGCTTAACAGAGGCTGAAGTGACAGCATCAGTCCATCCCAGAACGGTTTCTAATTAAGGGTGCCATATAAGATCACTCTAGCCACAGGGAAGGAGGCAGAAGAAGGGAAAAGGAAAGGCAGGGAGATACCAGGAGACCTAACTGGCCACTCACTAATTCTAGATAGAATTAGTTAATTCTTCCAATAGACTTTCATTAATTTGTTTATAAATGATATACACAGAAAAATGTTAGGTGCAAAATAAAACATGGAAAACTTTTCAGAGGATAAGCTAAAAAATAAATGAAAATGGAAGTTCCAATAATTTCTTTCCACACATGACCCCTTTTGAGACCACTGATCTAAGCAGCATGTAATGAAGTTGGGCCAGGGTAACGACATAAGATGGGAAGGCTTGGGGAGTTATCTGGGGTGAGTGGAATGGCTGAAGTTAGACTTTGGAGAAGGATTTGGTCTGATGTGCTGATGGACTTGGTTTCTTATTGCTGGAAACAGTGTGAGGTCCAGTGACGGATGTAGTTGAGAAGGAAATGATTTGGAATGCATCTGTGCTCAGGAGGGAGGTCTGGGCTGTTGATGGAGGGGGAGAAAATCATGGAGAAGTGAGTTGGTGAGTGTGGCTAGGGTACTGGCGGAGATGTCAGTGGGGATAAAGAAAAGCCGAGAGCTAACACGGAGTCCTGAAAGCTCAACCTGGAGACCAGGATGTGACAGGAGAGCCCCCAGTCCTGGTCTGCAGCCTTCCCTGAGAGTCCGAGATCTACCCGGCACCCTTTCAGCAATACTTCTTATGGATGCCAGCCACCACTAGTTTCTGTCAATGCAACAAAGAATTTCAACGCAAACAAAAGGCAGGGACTCACATGCCCAGCTGTGCTTTCCTCTCTGAGGTCCTCATCCAAGAACATATTTTAAGATATACAGGACTTATGATCTAAGCACGGATGGAGGAAACTTCAGGCTTGAGCCCCTGCCCCTTGCTGCCTGAGGAGCACTGATTTTCTGTGAAGGACAGATGCAGCCTCCAGTGATTGCCATGGAAACCAAGGCTGCAGAGAATTTTGCACGCTCTGGAGTCTGTTGTGTGTGCATGGATGCACGATCCCAGCCTGGCATACAGCAGGCAACTAATAAATGTCTGTAGAAGGACTGAATGTTTGTCTCCTCCACTCCTATCATGCCCTGGCATTCTGTGCTAGAAGAATAATCTTGTGGGCCTGAAATCTGTGAGGTTGAAATTTTGTAAAAACCCCCTGGGTTTACTGAGTTATAATTTACATACAATATGATTTACCTATTTTAAGTATATAGTTTGATGCATTTTGGTGGTTGTACACACTCATGAAACAATCACCACAATCAATATACAGAACATTTAATTAGTCTAAAAAATTTCTTGACCAGGCAAGGTGGCTCACCTCTGTAACCCCAATGCGTTGTGAGTCTGAAGTGGGAGGATCGTTTGAGGCCAGGAGTTCAAGACCAGCCTTGGAAACAAAGCAAGACCCTGTCTTTACAAAAAAAAAAAAAAATTAGCTGGGTGGGGTGGCACCTGCCTGTAATCCCAGCTACCTGGGAGGCTGAGGTGGAAGGATCAATTGAGCCTAGGAGCTCAAGGCTTCAGTGAGCTATGATCATGCCACTACACTCCAGCCTAGGCTACAAAGTGAAACCCTGCCTCAAAATATACATACACACATACATTTTATACATACATATATACACACACATATATATACACATGTATATATACACATATATACACACATACACACATATATATACACACATATGTATACACATATATACACACATATACACACACACATATATACACACATATATACACACACATATATATACACATGTATATACACACATATATACACACGTATATACACACACATATACACACGTATATATACACACATCTCTACACACGTATATATACACGCATATATACACACATATATATGTATGTGTGTATATGTATGTGTAAATTTATACATATATGTGTATGTGTGTATATATGTATAAATTAAAATATTAAAAAATAATGAAAAGTTTCTGTATTAGTCTGTTCTCACATTGCTATAAAGAACTACCTGAGACTGGGTAATTTATAAAGAAAAGAGATTTAATTGACTCACGATTCCACACGCTGTGCGGGAAGCATGGCTGGGGAGACCTCAGCAAACTTATAATCACAGAGGAAGGTAAAGAGGAAGCAGGCATGTCTTACATGGCCGGAGCAGGAGGAAGAGATTGGGGGAGGTGGTACACACTTTTAAACAACCGGATCGCCTAAGAACCCACTCACTGCTATGAGAACAGCAAGGAGGAAATTCTACCCCCATGGTCCAATCACCTCCCACTAGGCCCCTCCCCCAACACTGAGGATTACAATTAGCCATGAGCTGTAGGGAGTGGGTGGACACGGACCCAAACCAGAGCAGGATTTTCTGTGCTAATTTCCCTTAGATCCCTCTCCTACCTCCATCCCAGCACCACACAACCCCAATCTACTTCCGGTCTCTATTGTTTTGTGACTTTCTAGAATTTCACGTCAACGGAATTATGCAATCTTTTGTTCAACTTTTTTCTACTAGCGTTTTGAGATACACCTATGTTGTTACATGTATTAAGAGTTTACTGATTATTAAATAATTATATTTTATTCCTTTTTACTGCTCAGCGGCATTCCGTCATATGGATCTATCAGTTTATCTATTTTTCTCTCGATGGCTCTTTAAACTGTTTCTAATTTGAGGGGTGGTGGGCAGTTACAGAATTATGCAGCTATCAGCATTCCTTTCCAGCAACATTTTAAGATTTCTCCCAGGTATTTGCAAACCTAAAGTGTTGCAGTTTTTTCAAAAAACAATAGATGCCTGCGTGGATGTGGTGAAAAAGGATCGCTGTACACTGCTGATGGGAATGTATATTAGTACAACCTCTGTAGAAAACGCTGTGGAGATTGCTCAAAGAACTAAAAGTAGATCTACCCTTCATTCCTTCCAGCAGTTCTACGACTGGGTATGTACCCAAAGGTGTCTCATATAAAAGAGACACCTGCATTCATAAGTTTATTACAGCATAATTCACAATTGCATAGATATGACATCAACCTAAGTGCCCATCAACATACACAGCATGAAATACTACGCAACCATTAAAAAAGAATGAAATTATGTCCTTTGCAGCAGCTTGGATGGAACTGCAGGCCCTTATTCTTTTTGTTTTTCTGAGACGGAGTCTCACTCTATCACCCAGGCTGGAGTGCAGTGGCACAATCTCGGCTCACTGCAACCTCCGCCTCCCAGGTTCAAGGGATTCTCCTGCCTCAGCCTCCCGAGTAGCTGGAATTACAGGTACTCACCCTCACACCCAGCTAAGTTTTTGTATTTTTAGTAGAAATAGGGTTTCACCCTGTTGTCCAGGCTGGTCTTAAACTCCTGACCTCAGGTGATCCGCTCACCTCAGCCTCTCAATGTGCTGGGATTACAGGCATGAGCCATCGCTAAAGGCCCTTATTCTAAGTGAAGTAGTTCAGCAATGGAAAACCAAATACCGCATATTCTCACTTATAAATGGGAGCTAAGCTATGGGTACACAAAGGCAGACAGAGTAGTATAATGGACAGTGGGGACTCATAAAGGGAGTAGGAAGGGAGAAAGGGAGGGATAAAAAAACTACGTACTGGGTACAATGTACAGTACTCGGTGACAGGTGCACTAAAACCCAGACGCCACCACTATCCAATTCATTCATGTAATCAAAACCACTTGTACCCATAAAGCTACTCGAATAAAAAGATTTAAAAAAACAAAACATAGACTGGCACACACACACAATAAAGTCTTGTACTTTTTGTTTCATTGTTGCCAATTGGATAGAAGGAAAATGGTCTCCCTTTTAACTTTGCTGTCCAAGTTTTGCATTGTAAATGACATGAACCATCCTTCATCGCGTTCTCTGAAGTGACTTTCTATTTTATGAACAACCTGTTTAACAACCTTGCCCATTTTCTATTTTGACTTTCAATGTTTCTTATTGACTTGCAATTATAAATGACACATAAGTGTGTAGGGCCTGCGAGCATCATGCAACTATTTGCCCCCTAGTTTTATTTTGATCTGATCTGTGGTTTTCACCACTCTATGTCCTGGTGTCACATTTATCAAACATTTTGTTTACATGTTTTGGTTTTAACTTTATATTTTGTGTTGTCTCCCCCACCTCAAAATGATAAAAACAGTCACCTATATTATCTTTTTTTAAATTTTTGTGGCTACATACTAGGTGTATATATTTATGGGGTACATGAGACATTTTGGGTTTTTTTTTACATGAGATATTTTGATACAGGCAAGCAATGTGTAATAATTACATGAGGGTAAATGGGTATCTATCCCCTCAAGCATTTAGCGTTTGTGTTAAAAATAATCCAATTATACTCTTTTAGTTGTTTTTTAAATCTGCAATTAAATTATTATTGACTATAGTCACCCAGTTGTGCTATCAAATACTACGTCTTATTCATCTTTTCTAACTATGTTTTGTACCCATTTACCATCCTGACTTGCCCCCCAGCCCCCAACCCATACTTCCTTGTAATGAAGAAGAAAATGAGACCACCGGCCCCTCCCTGGCCCAAACACTGTCCCCCCATTACCCCCAGACGGAAGCTGCCAGATCTACAGGGAGGCATTCAGCTCCAGGTGCTGCATGAGGAATTTGGACCAAATCTGAATAGAAAATGGAGTCAGAAGGGAGTGACATTTCTAACTGAATAGTCATGGATTTCCCTGAGAAGAAGCAGTTAGAACGTTAGCTGCCAGATAAGACGTCGGGTCAAGGACCCACCGTGGAACATCCCCTTGGTTCCTAAGCGAAAGGCCCAGCTGGAGTCCCAGCTGCCTTCAGCAAGGGAATGATCTTCCCATAAACAGCTTAGCCTGGCCAAGGTTCTGGAGATTTCCCTCCCTCCCTCCCTCCCTTCCTTTCTCTCTTTTTCTCTCCCTCTCTCCCTCTCTCTCTCTTTCTTTCTGACGGAGTTTCCCTCTTGTTGCCCAGGCTGGAGTGCAATAGCATGATCATGGCTACCTCCCTCTCCCAGGTTCAAGTGATTCTCCTGCCTCAGCCTCCTGAGTAGCCGGGATTACAGGTGTGCACCATCACACCCGGCTAATTTTGTATTTTTAGTAGAGACGGGATTTCATCATGTTGGTCAGGCTGGTCTCAAAGTCCTGACCTCAGGTGATCTGCCCGCCTTGGTTTCCCAAAGTGCTGGCAGGCATGAGCCACCATGCCCAGCAGAGACCTCTATTTCTCAGCCATGAAGGTATTTTATTCTGGGCCAAGCACAATGGCTTATGCCTGTAGTCTCAGCACTTTTGGAGGCCGAGGTGGTTGGATCCCTTGAGCCCTGGAGTTACAGACCTGCCTAGGCAACATAGAAAGACCCAATCTCTACAGAAAAATACACAATTACCCTGGCATGGTGGCACACCCCTGTGGTCCCAGCTACTCAGGAAGCTGAAGCCAGAGGATCACTCGAGCCTGGAAGGTCAGGGGTGCAGTGAGCTGAGATTGCGCCACTGCACTCCAGACTGGGCAACAGAGAGAAACGCTGTCTCTAAAAATAATAGATAAAAAAAAAAACAAATAAATATTTATTCTGGTTGTCATTTTGCAGATTATATCCCCCGGTCCTGTCAGTAATCATTTTGGGGCAGTTGTTGTTGTTTTAGGGGTGGGTGTGAAAATCTTCCCGCTTCCTAATATTCCAGGTATCACTGATGTTCAGCCATAACTCCTCCCAGCCCTGGACATGCTCATGGAACTAAATTTTCATAACTCGTTGGATTCCGTGAATTACCAAAATCAGTAAGAATGGACTTTCAACACTTCATCTTAGTCTGAATTAAGTTCACACACACACAGGCGTCTTCACAGGGTTCGGCTGCCTTTTCCCATAACAACTATGTCAACACGACCTCACAGCAAACACCACATTGCTTCCCGTTATGGGCTGAAATGTGTGCCCCTAAACCCATATTGGAGTCCTACCTTCCAGCACCTCAGAATGTAAGAGTCTTTGGAGATGGCGTCTTTACTGAGGTGATCAGGTTAGAACGAGATCGTTAGCATCATTGGTGTCTCCTGATTCAATATGGCTGGAGCAGCCAGGTGCAGTCGCTCATGCCTATAATCCCAGCACTTTGGGAGGCCCAGGCAGGCAGATTACCTGAGGTCCGGAATTCGAGACTAGCGTGGCCAACATGGCAAAACCCTGTCTCTATTTAAAAAAATAAGAATTAGCCTTGTGCAATGGTGGGAGTCTGTAATCACAGCTACTTGGGAGGCTGAGGCAGGAGAATCGCTTGAACCCGGGAGATGGAGGTTGCAATAAGCCAAGATTGTGCCATTGCACTCCAGCCTGAGCAACAGAGTGAGACTCTGTCTCAAAAAAAAAAAAAAGAAAAAAATGTCTGGAGCCCTAATGAGAAGAGATGAGGACAGAGGCACATATATAAGGACACCAGGAGAAGATGGCCATCTCTATAAGCCAAGGAGAGAAGCCTAAAAAGAAACCAACCCTGCCAACACCTTGATCTCAGACTTCCGGCCTCCAGAACTGAAAGAAAAGAGACTTCTGTTGTTGAAGTTGCCCCTTCTGTGGTGTTCTGTTGTGACAGTCCTGGCAGGTTAATGTACTTACCCAACCAGAGTGGCCCAAGCCCTACCTACATAGCAATTCTGGAGCTGAGACAGCCTGCGGATCATAGCAACTAGATCTTTCTGACAGCGACATGAATCTGTTGACATGTTCCATCCCCAGCAGTGGGCACGGACGCCTTTTCTTTAAAGACAATCCACGTTAGCTCCACTATGGATAAAAGCCAAGGCTGGTGCGTGGCAGAGACACACACAGAGGAGACTTTTGGGACCCAGAAAAGGGAAGATGGGTGCCCAGACAAGGTGGGGCAGGGGGAATGACGGAGGCAGAGCTGTCTCAGGTGATGTCCAGGAGGCAGAACTGACAGGCCCTGGAAACTGGTGGGATCGGGTGGGCGGCTCATGTCGTGTGACCAGGCTCACGTGAATCCCAGGGATTCCATCAAGCCCTCATCCAGCGGTGGCTGCGAGGGCATTTTACAGATGTGGTTAACAGCTGACTTTCAGAGAAGGAGATTATCCTGGATAATGAGGGTGGGCTTTATCCGGTCAGTTGAAGGCCTTGAGAGCAAAAACTGAGTTTTCCCTGAGGAAAAAGAAATTCCACCTCAAATGAAAAAATATATTTCTGTTGTTTCAGTCACTTGATATATGTGGAGCTTTGTTATGGAAGCCCTGGCAAATTAAGTAGGATATTAACATGCACATGTATATGTATATATGTATGTGGTGGAGGAGATACAGATATATGGATCTATACATGTATATGTGTGTGTATATATATATGATACATATATACATAATTTTTGTCTTTAAAGATGGGGATCCCCAACCCCCAGGCCATGGATCCGTACTGGTCTATGGCCTGTTAGAAACTGGGCCTCACAGCAGGAGGTGAGAGCGGCTGGGTGAGCGAGTGAGTGAGCGAAGCTTCATCTACTGGGGGTTGAGACATCAGCATATGAATCTGGGGACTCTACAGTTCAGCGCATAGCACTACTGATTTCATTTCTCTGGTAGGACCCTGATGGCTACGGGAACAGGAACCAGGTGGACAACCTCCCTCCCTGAGAAAGGGAAGGATTTTTGAAAGCATAATGGGTTCAACTTCGCTGGGTAGAGACCTCCTAAAAGGAAAGAGTCTTGTTCTGTGTCTGTAAAAGGAAAGTGGTTTTCTAACATTTTACTGTCCCAGAAAAAGACAAAACGCCCAACCTCCGTTTAGATCTGTTTCAGTGTGCCTCATTAATTCCCTAGAAAGAACTGCTGGAAGTGGAATGACCGGGTCAAAGGGGATAAAAGTCCTCATGATGTGGTTGTATTACTGAGCTTAACTCCAAGCCAGGCCGCTTGGCTATAATCCCTCATTACTTATCACTGCGTTTCTGTTTGAGCATTTTCACTGCACAGATAGCATATCAACTTTTACTTGGAAATTGAAACTATATATATATTTTTACAATTTGTCATCCTGTGCTTTCCCTCATGAGGATATTCCCATGATGTAAAGTGATTCAAAATTTTGATTGCATTGTGCAGAGGAAAGGCATTTGTTATTTTCTGTTAATCATTTGAGTACTGAGTTTTCATTTCATATGTGATTCTTGTGCTTTGTATTCTTGTTTCGAAATACTTCATTTCACAAACATGCCGTGATGTTCCCCTTCTATCTGCACCCTGCAGCTTTGTGTACTGGGGCTCATATTTTTGGGGGAGACAGGGTCTCACTCTATTGCCTAGGCTGATCCTGACTGCTGGCCTCAAACAATCTTCCTGCCGCGGCCTCCCAAAGTTTGGAAAATACAGGCCTGAACCACGGTGGCCCGCTTGGGCTACATCCTTTAAAAATTAATTCATTACATTTTGGTTCTTAATGGGAAGACCAAAGCTAGATGTATTATGAACTTGAAAACTACAGTGTTGACAACCCATTTATCAGAAAGGTTCAGTAAACTTCCTCACCCACCATCAGTATCTCAAAACATCCCCGCCTCAACTTTGCTTCCTCGTGGTAATTAGCAAATTCAAAGTCAGTGAACATGAAAGACACATGAATGTTACAGTGCTGTGGAGATATGGTCTTGCTAGTCATTTATTAATTCATCTACCATCATTTATCCATTCTACTCATCCACCCACTACCCATCCATCCATTTTCCGTCCATCCATCCATCCATCTTCCATCCATCCATCCATCTTCCATCTATCCACCCATCCACTCATCTACCTACCCATCCACTCATCCTCCAACTACCTACTATCCATTCATCCACCTATCAGCAGAGGAGCCACAGAAGGAAGGACTGGGGCTTGTTAGGAAGCAGAGGGCATGAAGGGAAAGTGTGGGCAGGAGACTTTTCGTTATTTCCCCCGGAGGGAATGGATGGGCGAAGCAGGGTAGGCAAGCTTGGGATTGGCTCCTCTGTGTAGTTTCAGTGGCTGTGGGGCATAGACACTGTCTTGGTTGTCTGGTTCCCAGCCCTGGGTGATGAATGTAGGTGCTCAGAGGCCCTGAGTGTGGGAGCCCAGTGGAGGGGGTGCCGGTGTGGGCTCTGGATTGGGTGGTTTGCATGTGAAAGGCACGCTCTTGGGGGAGTTGTTTATCATCTCTAGGAAAATGTGAAGAATCAGTGTACAGAAATTCACACAGGCCTGGCAGATGCCGTGGGGAGCAGAATGGGTAGCCCAGGCGAGGGTGGAGCATCTCGGACAGACACAGCTGGGTGTGAAGGCGGGACGCTGTCAGAGAAGGCTCCTTCCCACATCTCCTCTCTCCTTCGCAGCCCTCCCTTCAGCTTCTCAGTCTTTAATGTGCATTCGACACCCCTCTAGGTCTGATTTAGCAGGTCTGGGTAGTACCTGTTATTCTGCATTCCTTTTTTTTTTTTTTTTTTTTGAGATGGAGTCTCACTTTGTCACCCAGACTGGAGTTCAGTGGCTTGATCTTGGTTGACTGCAACCTCTGCCTCCTGGGTTCAAGCCATCCTCCTGCCTCAGCCTCCTGAGTAGCTGGGATTACAGGCATGCACCACTATGCCCAGCTAATTTTTGTGTTTTTAGTAGAGACGGGGTTTCATCATCTTGGCCAGGCTGGTCTCAAACTCCTGATCTGAAGTGATCCGCCTGCCGTGGCCTCCCAAAGTGCTGGGATTACAGGCATGAGCCCCTGCGCCCGGCCACTCTGTATTTCTAGAAAGCTTCTGGTGTTGAGAGTGACCGATTTTGCTGGTTTGCCTGAGAGGCTCTTCTTTTTAGCAGGTGCCCAGGCGGCCCCCAGCCCCAGGCAAGCCAGGATGCTTGGTTGCCCTGCTGGTGATGCCACTGGTACTGGCACTGGACCACACTTGGATCAAAAATGTTCCACTGGAGTCTGCCCTTCCTAAGGCAGGAGCTCAGAGGAAAAGGAGACGTTTTCCATTGTGCTCCCAGCGTTGCTCTGCTGGGGCTGACCTTTCCTCCCGGTAGACACGGTGTTTTCTCCTTTACGCAACGTGCCCTCAGCCCACCTGAGGGCATGTCGAGTGTCTGGACATGCTTGGATTTTTTCCCTCTGGACAGTTCCTGACCTTCTAGATGCATTTCGACGTGACCTGTGTCTCAGGTCGGGGCTCGCCAACCATGAGCGTGCAGGCATGTGCTGGTTCTCGGCAGCCCAGGGCATGGTCTTTGCATTCTGTCCGCAGCCTGAGCAATCATCCAACTGCCCTCATTCCTGCTCATGTTGGGCCCCAGAGCCCTCTGTAGTTACTGGAGTCCAGCACTCTCTGCTCGCCACAAGGCAAAAGGGTGAAATATTTTAATAATGATACAGTGTGAAACATCTCACACACACACACAAAACACGGCAACAACAAACACGTGTGAAAGACAAGAGTGATGAATCTGACTCCACAAGTACAGAAAATATCAGCAACTGGAAAAATATAGCACCAAAAAAATAAAATAAAAATTGAACAGAGAAACTGGAGAAAACAAGTGTCACAGAGTTAAACATTACAGGTTAATATATAAAGTGCATTAAAAGGTCAAAGAGGGCCGGGCGCGGTGGCTCACGCCTGTAATTCCAGCACTCTGGGAGCCTGAGGCAGGTGGATCACGAGGTCAGGAGTTCGAGACCAGCCTGGCCAAGATGGTGAAACCCTGTCTCTACTAAAAACACAAAAATTAGCTGGGCGTAGTGGTGCATGCCTGTAATCCCAGCTACTCAGGAGGCTGAGGCAGAAGAATCACTTGAACCCAGGGGGCGAAGGTTGCAATGAGCTGAGATTATGCCACTGGACTCCAGCCTGGGTGACAGAGAGAGACTCCGTCTCAAAAAAAAAAAAAAGGAAAAAAGACGAAAGTTGAAGACCAAAAGAGAAGAGTGAGCAGAGGATGACAACAAGCTGCTAATCAAAGGGGAAATTTAAATGTTTAGGAAAGATGAAAAGATATTCCACTTTATAGTCTAATAAACTTGGCATCAAAAACCAAAATGAGACACCGCTTTCTACCATTCAGACAGAACGAGGTTTATAAAATAGTGTATGGAGCCAGCAGGGTGTGGCATGGGGAATCAGGCTCATCTGCAGGCTGCCGGTGAAGGCGTGGATTGGCACATTTCTGATGCGTATTATAGCAATATGTCTGCCAAAGAGCCAGTCAACAGAGTCCTTTCCAGCAGAACAAACACAGAGAAGCTGCCCTCCTACCAGGCACTTCAGGTTGGTAATCGGAGAAAAGCAAACAAGCATGAAAGAAATAGAAGAGCGATTTGGCATTACCTGGAAAAGCTATAATCGGTGGCTCTCCATTGTGGGATGGTTTCGCTCCCTCCACTACAGGAAATATTAGGAAATGCGTACAGACTTTTTTTTTCTTTTTTGAGACAGGGTCTCACTCTGTCACCCAGGCTGGAGGGCAGTGGTGCAATCTTGCTCTCTGCAACCTCCACCTCCTGGGTTCAAGGCATTCTCTGCCTCAGCCTCCTGAGTCGCTGGGGTTACAGGCACCTGCCACCATGCTCGGCTGAGTTTTGTATTTTCAGTAGAGATGGGGTTTCACCATCTTGACCAGGCTGGTCTTGAACTCCTGACCTCGTGATCCACCCGCCTCAGCCTTCCAAAGTGCTACGATTACAGGCGTGAGCCACCTTGCCTGGCCTAGGAAATGCATAGAGATGTTTTTTACTGTCACATTTGGGATGTGAGTAGGGAGCGAGCTACCAGCATCCAGTGGGTAGAGACCAGCGAGGCTGCTAAGCATCCTGCAATGCACAGCACAGCCCTCCCCAACAACAAAGAGTTCCCAGTCAAAAATGTCAATCACATCAAAGCTGAGGAGGTGGCTCCCTTGCCCAGCAACTTCACTACAAGAGCTATGCCCCAGGGCAGGCCCCTCCATTCCCACTAAGACTCAAGCATAACTGTGCTCATGCAGTGCTTACTTACTCAGTGCACATCTATTGAGCGTCAACTGTATCCCAGGCACTTTGCTGGTGATGGGGGCTATTCATAGTCTATTTTTTTTTTTTTTTGAGACATGGTCTCGCTCTGTCACCCAGGGTGGAGTGCAGAGGTGCAATCACAGCTCATTGCAGCCTCGACCTCTTAGCTTAAGTGATCCTCCCACCTCAGCCTCCCAATCGGCTAAGATGACAGGCATGCACCACCAAGCCTGGCTAATTTTGTCTATTTTTTTAGAGATGAGGTCTTGCTGTGTTGCCCAGGCTGGTCTCAAACTCCTGGGCTCAAGCAATCCTCCTGCCCTGGCCTCCCAAAGTGCTGGGATTACAGGTGTGAGCCACTGCACCCGGCCTATTCCTATTCTTTGTAGTGAAAAAAAGTGGGACGGTGGGAGAGGAACAACTGAAAAGTCTATTGACAAGAGAATGGATAAATAAATTATGATGTATTCACAAAGTGGACTGCAGCAGAGAAGGTTAAAGAATGAGTTCCATGTGTCCCTGTGGGTAGATCTCAATGGATGAGAGCAAGTTGCGTTGATAGAACATCCACCCTTTAGCCTGGCATGGTGGTGCTTGCCTGTGCTGCCAGCTACTCGGGAGGCTGAGGTGGAAGGACCGCTTGAGCCCAGGAGGTGGAGGCCACAGTGAGCTGTGATCGCACCACTGCACTCCACCTGGGTGACAGAGTGAGATGCTATCTCAAACAAACAAACAAATTGATAAGACAGAAAGAGAGAGAAAGAAAGAAAGAGAGAGAGAAGGAAAGAAAGAGAAAGAAAGAAAAGAAAGAGAGAGAAAGAAAGAGAAAGAATGAAAGAAAGGGAAGGAAGGAAAGAAGGAAGGAAGGAAAGAAGGACGGAAGGAAAGAAGGAAGGAAGGAAGGAAAGAAGGAAGGAAGGAAGTCAAAATCCTGGATGCATCAGAAAGAAAGAAGGAAAAAAAGAAAGAAAGAAAGAGAAAGAAAGAAGGAAAGAGAGAAAGAGAGAGAGAAAGAGAGTCAATGTCCCGCTTTCTGTTGAAGGAAAAAGCGCTTGATGAGACTTGCTAAAGCATGGGAAGAAAAACGGTTCAGGGCCCTAGTACTGGGACTTGGACAGTCTGCGACAGTGGGATTTTGCAGCTGGGGAGAGGAACAGGGCCCTCCACGCGGAATGCATCATGGGCAAGAGAGAACTGGCAGCCAAGGAGCAGGGTGGGGGTCAGCGGATGGAAAATTACCCAGAGGAACATCTGGGGTTTCCTCGGCTGAGAACTGACCTAGCAGGATTCCTGTTGAAGACAGGCCCAGGTTGAGTTGCCTGGGGGAGCTGAGGATGAGGGACAGGAAACAGCCCGTCACCCCACAGGGCTTGTGGTCTAGCTGGGGGGAGAAATGGCCAATCAGTACATACTTTTGTTTTCTCCTGTATGCTCACCGCCTGGCAGGAATCTTCACAGCCGTTTTTTCAGATGGTGAACACACAAACAAACAAATGGGCTCTGCTGAGTTCAAAATTTGAATTCTGGTGCCTTTATTCACATCACGTGTTCATAGCATCCTTTCTCCTGAGAGCATCCAAGCTTCCTTTCTTGGGTGGATGGGGGGTTGGCTGGATATTGGGCATCCCAGCCAAAGATGAAACCGCTTTTGCAAAAACTGTATTAGTGAGAAGATTATGACAGTGAGAGACCTGAGCTAACCCACCTCCCATGTCGCCTTTCCCTTAATTATCCCCGGGCTTCTGAGCCAAGCTGACTTTGGAAGACATTTACGCTACAATGTAAAAGGATAATAGGCCTTGCCCAAAACTCAGCTGCTTTTGTAAAGCTAATGTGAGGCTGGCCAGGACAGTGGCTCGTGCCTGTAATCCCGACACTTTGGGAGGCTGAGGCAGGAGGATTGCTTTTGGAGGCTTGTGGAGCAGGGGCTCACCCGGCAGCCCTCCCCTACCATCGCTGGGTCAGTGCGACCCTGTGAGCCCTTTCATGTGAATCCTGAGACGCAGCCCCTGCGGAAGCAAAAGCCTCCTGCCAGCACCATTGCTGTCAGTCTCAGCTTTTCCACACCCCCTGATTCATTTCACACATCCATTGAGTGCCACTGGGTGCCTGTCACTGGTCCCGAAGCCAGGGACCCCACAGTGTGGGTGTTCTCAGCCCGAGGCTTTCACATCCCAGACATTTGTCGGCCAGAAACATACATCGAATCGATCGACCAATATGGACTGAGGGCTCAGCAGAGCAAGGGCGGGTGGCACGAGAACCAGACCTAGGCAGAGAGCCTGCCTCCTTGGGGTTTCTATTCTAGTGGGGAGTACACATGGTGAGCACACAGCACATAAAGTCACAGCACAGCCAGGAGACATTCATCAGGGGAGAGACAGGGAGTGACCGGGGGAGGCGTCTGCCAGGGCCTCCAGGCCTCCTTGAGAACTGGACAGAAGTATGAGGGAAGGGAGGGGAAGGACCAGCAAAGCCAAGAGCTTGGAGGTGGCAGTCTGTGGGCACGAGCCTGTGCGTGAGGAGAAGCCAATGGCCCCCAGCAGCAGGGGCTCACGGGAGGTGAGGGCAGAGGCAGCAAGGGACAAACGGCACCCTCCTCTTCCTCCTTCCCCCTTCTCCCTGCTCTTCATCCTTTCCCTGCCCCTCCTCCTCCTCCTTTATGTCTCTCTCCTCCTCCTCCTCCTCACCCCTCCTCCTCTTCCCTCTCTCTCTCTTCCTCCCCTCCCCCTCCTCCTCATTTTCCTTCTCCTCCTCCTAATCTTCCTCCCCCTCCTGCCTCTCTTCCTGCTCTTCCTCCTCCTCCTCCTCTTTCCCCTCCATCCCCCTCTTCCTCCTGCTCTTCCTCCTCCTCCTCCTCCCCGGTTCCTCTTTCTCCTCTTCTCATTCCTCCCCTGTCTTCCTCTCTTTCTTCCTTCTCCTCCCACCTCATCCTCCTCTTTGTCCTCTCCTTTTTCTAAAAAACCTTTTAACCAGCCTGGCCAACATGATGAAAACTTGTCTTTACTAAAACTACAAAAATACAAAAATTAGCCGGGGGTGGTGGGTGCCTGTAGTCCCAGCTACTCGAGAGGCTGAGGCAGGAGAATTGCTGGAACCGGGGAGGCAGAGGCTGCAGTGAGCCAAGATCGCACCATTGCACTCCAGCCTGGGTGACAGGGAGAGATTCTGTCTCAAAATAATCAATCAATCAATCAATATAAAAAAATCTTTTAAAATGTAAAACACACTCTTGGCTTTCTAACTGCCATGGTTTTCACACTCCTGGATTGCAGTGTAATTCCAATTACACATACATTTCATGTATGCATCTATGCATACTTACAAGGCCAAGAAAATGAAGAGCAAAATAAAAATATGATTACTTCCAGACTGTCTGAATATGATGTAAAAATTGGCATTTTTAATTAAAAGCCTTAACACCTTTTATTCTCTTGGATCCAATAATTCTACATCCAATTCTTTTGTTTTTTTCATTCCTCTCTGAGGATTTCATAAGACGCAGTCAGGTTAGGGTATAAGTCTGTTGTTCCACCTTTCTGTACAATAGTGACATACTGACAACCTTATTCTCTCTTTCCAGAGGGAAACCATGGCTTAATAAAAAAAAATTCTTCCATAAGAGGGACTTCCAGAAAGCCAACACCCAGTGTATGTTTAAATGTTCCTCCAGGCTGGGCACAGTGGCTCACGCCTGTAATCCCAACACTTTGGGAGGCCAAGGTGGGTGGATCAGCTGAGGTCAGGAGTTTGAGACCAGCCTGGCCACATGGTGAAACCCAGTCTCTACTAAATACAAAAAATTAGCTGGGCATGGTAGTGCATGCCTGTAGTCCCAGCTACTCGGGAGGCTGAGGCAGGAGAATCGCTTGAACCCAGGAGGCGGAGGTTGCAGTGAGCTGAGATGGCACCACTGCACTCCAGCCTGGACAATGCAAGTGAAACTCCACCTCAAAAGAAAATACTGTGTGTGCGTGTGTGTGTGTGTGTGTGTGTGTGATATTCTTTTTCTTTTTCTCAGGAAGAGAAGCCCCCACCATCCAGTTCCCAGACAGAGACTTGGGAATCCCCGACTCTCCCTGTCACACACCTGCCACCAGGGCTGCCAGGTACTTCTCCAGGTGGCTCCTGAGTCAGCTGAGACTCAGGAGTGTGGTGCTCCCTCCACATACCCCACGTGCTCTTACCCCTGATCCACTTCCCTCCACCCACACTCACCATGCTTGACTTTCATCAGTTGTCTGCACAGAACACAGACTGCAATTTCTCACAGGAAAATCTGAACCCTCCCTTGCCTAAACTCCTTCAAAGAATTCCCTTTACATTTTATATAAATACTCAAACTCTTCTCAAGATTCACAAGCTGTTAGAGCTCTAGAATTTCTACGTGGGAGGGAGCTGGAGTAGCAATCAAGCCAGAATAGGGATGCTTGGAGGCTTGCCTTGAAGCTGTGTTTGCAAAACGTTGTCACCAGTTGTAGAAGGAAGAAGGAAGGAAGGAAGGAGGGAGGGACAGAGGGAGAGAGGGAGGGGAAGGAAGGAAGGAGAGAAGAAAGGAAGGAAGGAGGGAGGGAGGGAGGGAAGGGAAAGAAGAAGGAAGGAGGGAGGGAGGGAGGAAGAAGGAGGAGAAGGAAGGAAGAAAAGAAGGAAGGAGGGAAGGAAGATAGGAAGGAGGAGGAGAAGGAAGGAGGGAAGGAAGGAAGAAGGGAGGGAGGAAGGAGGGAAGAAGGAGGAGAAGGAATGAAGGAAAGTAGGAAGGAAGGAAGAAAGTAGGGAAGGAAGGTAGGAAGGAGAAGGAAGGAAGGAGGGAAGGACAGAAGGAAGGAAGAGAAGGGAAGGAGGGTGGAAGGGAGGGAGGGGAGAAAAGAAAGAAATTGAAAAAAGAAAAGGAAGATAGGAAAGGAGGGGGCAGGAGGGAAAAACAGGCTTCTTTTTCTGTATGTTTCTGTGGGTACACACACAGAAAGCAAGGTTATGGAATCATAAAGCTTATTCTTACATGTGATATCTCATTTATTATACATATGTTATATATCTCATTTCTTTTAATCCTCATTCATTTTTACTTTAATTCAACACTATACAGAATTTTGGAAATGGGTTTGCAAGGTCCCCATCAAGTCACTTAGTACAGGAACTAAGATCAATAGAAATGAGAGCCAAGGTTTGTAACCCCGGGAAAGGAGAGAGAAACTCATTTACGACGGGAGCTGGGGACATAATCTAGGAAACAGACACCTAGTATTAAATATGTTTATGAACATACTGAAAAGGAACATGCCCAGAATCCTGGCCATGTTTTACTCTTTCCGAGAAAGCCATTCATTCCCTTCCTGAGTTAGAAGGCGAGATAGAGAGATTTAGAGAGACTCTGGGCTTCACTCTGGCATTTGGGTCATTAATCAGGGAAAATTCCAAGTAGGTTGATTTATCTGGCACTTGGCTGAATGTTGACATTCTTACAGCCTCGTCCAAAAGGCCATGAGATTCCGGGAGAGACTTCCCTCTCATGCAAACCCTCCTTTCAGTTTAAGTCTGGCCCGGATTCGTCTGTGAGCAACTGGAGCCAGGACCCTGCAGAACAAAGTTTCTCTGTGGGCATAAAGTGCTCTCACCGGTGCCATTTCTTAGCTCAGTATGAGAGGGTGTAAGTGTTGTTATCATCTCCAACAGGTAAGACAAGCATAAAAAGGTACATGCATCTGACCACATACAGACAGTGAGATGCCACCTCGCCCCCGCCCCCCCCCCCCCGGAAGGCTACTGTAAAAAGAAAACAAAAACAAACAAATAAACAAACAGAAAATAGCAAGTGCTGGTGAGGCAGTGGAGAACCTGGAACCCCTGTGCCTGGCAGGTGGGTCTGCAGGACGGGGCCACTGAGCGGAAAGCTTCTGAAAGGTTATTTATAAAGCAGAAAAATCCCAGTGTTTGGGCAGTGTCCACAGAGGTCTCAGCTCACTTGTAATTCAAAACCTGGATGCCAGGCCAGGTGTGGTGGCTCATACTTGTAATCCCAGCACTTTGGGAGGCTGAGGTAGACGGACTGCTTGAGCAGAGGATTCAAGACAAGCCTGGGTAACATAGTAAAGCCCCATCTCTACAAAAAATACAAAGATTAGCTGGGCATGATGGGGCTCACCTGTGCTCCCAGCTACTTAGGAGGCTGAGGTGTGAGGACCACCTCAGCCTAGGAGTCTAAGGCTACAGTGAGTCAAGATTGTACCATTCCACTCCAGCCTGGGCAACAGAGTGAGACCTTATGAAAAGAAAGGAAAGAAAAAGGAAGGAAGGAAGGAAGAGGGAGAGAAAAGCAAAACGGATGCCAAAACTAAATTGAACCACAGTTTCCACCGTATCTGATGGGTGAGGATGAAAATGCAGTTGGCAGGGCCTGGGGCAGGCATGTGTGTGACATACCCCATCTGTTCAGCATTTTGGGGAATGCATTCAGAGTTTGAAACATGTTCACTCTTTGACCCTGCGGTTCCGCCTCTGGAATTCACGGGAGCCCTAGTGCCCGCCTTGTGGTCATTAATTACAACGAGCTTTACAAGGTGACTCGTTAAAAGAAGGGACGCCGTGGCTGGCCGTCAACAGAAGAAAGCGCTTTTGAATAAAACAACGTGTGTTTCTTCAGCATCCTTAATGTTGGGGGTTGGGTCTCCAGGGGCACCCCCAAGTTTCCTCACTCTCTAGAAGGAACTCACAGCAAAAGAATGAAAAGCAGAGTCAGCAAGGGGAAAAGGCACGGAGAGCCCTCTTCCCCAGAGTCATACGGGGGGCACTGATTCCTCCAGCGAGGACTTGCAGCGACACCTGTGAAACTTCATCTGCTGGGAACTCATTAGAGACTCAATGCCCAGGGCATTTACTGGGGGCTGGTCACACGGACACCTCCTGCCTGGCACGTACCAGGATTCCAGACTCCCAGTAGGAAAGCAGGCATTTAGCAAGAACCATACTATTTTCACAAAGAGTGCAGACACAATGAGACACCAGCCAAGGGCCAACCTGCTATGAACTCTTTTTTGCCTCCTTAATGGAGGATAAACCAGGAGAAAGACTTATGTATAGACTTGTGTCCCAAGGCTTAGCAAAAATATTCCACATACGCCTTTTCTTTACAATCTCGTGATGCTTAATGATGGTCACATGAAGAAGGGCAAAAATCGTGGCTGCCCCTGCCTTCCCGAAACCTCCCTTTTAAAACAAACAAACCACAACCGGAGAGAGCAATTTGGTCCCATATAGAAAACCGATTACGGTTTGGAAATGAACGAGCCCACAATCCTGGCCACATTTTACTCTTTCCGAGAAAGCCATTCCCTTCCTGAGTTAGAAGTTGAGATAGATTTAGAGAGACTTTGGGCCTCACTCTGGCATTCGGGTCATTAATCAGGGAAATTCCGAGGAGGTTGTAAATCTGTGCTTTTCCTCTCACCCAGCAACTCCGTTCCTAGAAGTTTCACCAGAGCAAAGTCTCCCACGTTTGGGCGAAGGAAAGAAGCGCGAGTGCCTATGCAACCTCGGGCCGTTCCACAAACACGCAGCAAGCACCAGCTCTGTGCTGTGTCAGGGTTGTGGGTTTTTTCTGTTTTTTTTTTTTTTTTTTTAATGTCTGAAGTAATTTATTTCTGTCATAGCAATGATTGCTTGAATTTGAATATCTTTTTCTCTTTTTCTTCTTATTTATTTATTTCTTATACTTTAAGTTCTGGGATACCAAACACCACATGTTCTCACTCATAAGCAAGAGTTGAACAATGAGAACACATAGACACGGGGAGGGGAACATCACACACAGGGGCTTGTTGGAGGGTGGGGGGCGGCTAGGGGAGGGATAGCAGGGGGTGGGGGGATTGGGGAGGGAGAGCATTAGGGGAAATACCTAACGTAGATGACAGGGGGGATGGATGCAGCAAACACTACCATGGCACGTGTATACCTATGTAACAATCCTGCACAATCTGCACCTGTACCCCAGGGTTGTTTGTAACAGCGGAAAATCCTGGGGCCACGGACAGGAGACGAGATGAGTGGATTGTGCTGTGTTCCCCTAACGGGATACTCTGTGGCCATTTAAATGGACGACTGGGCGCCAGTGCACCCGCGTGGATGAGCACCAAGGCAGCGATGACGTTCGAGGATGGCCAGCCTCAGTGTGGTGCGGGTGGTCTCACTCAGCACCCGGTCACTGCCTCAGGCAACAACTCTGGCTGCGTCTCAGTCGGTTTCTGCTAACAAAGTACCACAGACTGGGTAATCTGTGAAAAACAGGGGTTTATTTCTCACAGTTCTAGAGGCTGGAAGTCCCAGGTCTAGGTGCCAGTGGCTCAGTCCCTGGTGGGGGCTCTTCTGGCTTGCAGACGGCTGCCTCCTCCCTGAGTCCTCACGAGGTAGCAGAGGCCTGCGGCTGGAGATCTCGCTTCTAGGGACGTGAATCCTATCATAGGCCCTGCCCTGGTGGCCTCATCCAAATCTAATCATTGGCTGGGCACGGTGGCTTATGCCTATAATCCCAGCACTTTGGGAGGCTGAAGTGGGCGGATCACCTGAGGTCAGGAGTCTGAGACCAGCCTGGTCAAAACGGTGGTCCACCATACCCCGTCTCTACTCAAAATATAAAAATTAGCTGGGCATGATCGTGAGCACCTGTAATCCCAGCTACTTGGGAGGCTGAGGCAGGAGAATCACTTGAACCAGGAGGCAGAGGTTGCAGTGAGCTGAGATCATGCCATTACACTCCAGCATAGGTGACAGAGCAAGACTCCATGTCAAAAAAAAAAGAAAAAGAAGAAGAGGAAGGAGGAGGAGGAGGAGGACAGGAAAAATCTAATCCCCTCCCAAAGGCCCTGCTCCAAGTACAATCACACTGGAGATTTGGGGTTCAGTGTATGATTTGGGGGGTACACAAATGCAATCCATAGCCTTGTCTATTTTCTGCATTGTATGAAGAACTGAAATTGTTTCCTGACAGCATTGCAATTTGTGTTCTGAGCTTTCTCCAGCAAAATCCACCTGGCCAGGAGAGCTAGGTGCATGCCATTCTCCCTAGAATCAAACACCCATCAGTTCTGTTTTTGCCTTGCAAGGAAGAAACATTCCTCCCAGCACAGAGAGTGGGGGTGGGGACGGCAAACACGTTTTGTTCTTTTCCTGAGCTCATAATTGTGTTCCTGTGTGCTGGGACATTTTCAAACCCACGCACGCTCACCTCTGGAGCCTGGACATCGCCCAGCCGGGAGCCTCGCTCAGCGGCCTCTTCCCTGCTCCCACACAGGCTGCGGTTTCCATGGCAACAGGCAGAGCCAGCCTTTGTCCTCGGAGCCTCCCGGTGAGAGGTCTTTAGGGAAAACAGGCTGGAGCATTGGACAACAAAATTAAACAGCAAGGGGGCCCGAGGCGTGTCTTTTCCTGTAATTAAAGGGCACCCTTGGATGTTTGTAGAATGCTGTAAATTGGCTGTACCCTGCTCAGCATTCCACGTCGCCTGCAAGCATCCTAATAAACCATTATCTGCTTTCACCATTTGTTCCTTCCTTTGTCCCTGCATTAACTATTGATTTTACCCCAACCACGATAGAAGACACGCTTCTAGAAAATGGAGATCTTGCAGAGATTTCTAATGGGGACCACGTTGCTCACAAACAGGTATTTGGAAATATTTTCAGTTGTCACAACTGGAAGGGGTGGGCTCTTTTAGCACTGAGTGGGTAGAGGTGGTTTAGCCAGGGATGGTGCTAAACATCCCATAGAGTAAAGAGCAGCTGCCCCCTCCCCACTCCACACAAAAGGAAGAATGTTCTGGTCCCCTGTGTCAGGAGTGCCCTGGCTGAGAAATCCTGGGATACAGTGATTTGCAAGAACCCGCAGTGAAAACCCTTAAGGCACATACGCTCTAGGGAAGGAAAGAGCTCATGAAATAGCATGTATGTGCCACAATGAAGAATCAGAGAGAGCAGGAGAGAAAGCACCTGGGGTAACACTGACGGGGCAGCCAGGGCCTTCTTCTCCCAGGCTGTGATGAGTAAGGAGAGGCGAGCAAGGGGAGGAAGCAGTCCCGGGAAAGGAACACTGGGGAGCGGCACAGCATGTGCCAAGGCCCTGGGGCAGAAACACACGGGGTGCATTCTGGGAAGAAGGACAAGGAGACCAGGATGGCTGAAGACCTGCTAGGGAGAGTCAAGGAGAGAAAGAAGGGGGTGCTGGATCAAGAAGGTCCTTGTAGGTGGTAAGGACTTGGGATTTATAATTTAGCTGTTAAAATGATGAATTATGAGCAACATCCATCTTCACTGAGCACTTATTCCACGCCGGGCTTTCTGTAGAGCACTGAGATTCCCAGGGCCTGGAAGCCGCTTAGCCGATGGAAGAGAGAGGAGGAGGTCAAACAGACAGTCACGTAGGGATAAACTTCAAAGAGAACAAATACTTTGTCCAAAGGCTCTCTGGGCTGTCTGGCCACTAGGGCAGAGGAGGACGGTGGACACGGTGGACACGGTGGGAGGCTACGATTAAGGGGCCAGCCAGGGAGGGAGGCAGTGGTAGACGTGTTTTGGATGGTGGAACTGTTAAGTGAGATGAAGGATTTTTGTATTCTTAAAATCAGCAGTTTCAAATTTGGGATGAGGCCAGGGATTGCCAATAGATATACCATCCACATTATCATTACAATCATTACTTATTTTTATGTCATTTATTTATTAGAGGCAGGGTCTTGCCTGTCACCCAGGCTGGAGTGCAGGAGCGTGATCATAGCTCACCGCAGCCTCGGACTCCTGGGCTCAAGCCATCCTCCCACCTCATTATAACTATGATAATGAAGTGATTAATACGTATTATGCTTGTTCTGCACGTAGCTTTCTACCAAATGCCAGTGGCCTGGCGTGTTATCTACGGGCAAGTGTGATCACTTTCCCACATTCCTGATGAGGCCTCTGAGAGACAGAGAGGGAAGGATCTCCTCTCATTCTGTCTGCCTCTGGAATCAGACTCCTCTGGATAGAATCCATCACACTGTGGCCACCTAATCCTCTGAGCCACAGCTTCCTCATTTGTTAAAAAAAAAAAAAAAAAGAAGAAGAAGAAGCCCTCGTTCCCAGGGTCGCATGAGAATTAAATGAACAAAGGAATAATGGCCACACAGCAAGCTCAATAAACAACAGCACAGAACACTGGGTCATCGAGATAAACAATATTTTACTGCAGAATTTGAAAAAAAAACAATGATAAACAAAATATTAAACATTTAAATAAAGACAGGACCCTATGAGACTGTGCTGAGCTCCGTCACGCCCGGAGGCAAAAGGAAAAGTGCTTATGCCCTAGCCTCGTTGTTACGTATTTTTTCATGGTTATTTTCCAGAAATAGACTTTGAAAATATTATTGATGAGTTTGCTTCCATTGAGGCTAGAAAATAAAATTATAATAATAATAAATTGTTTTAAATACATAACATGAACATAAGATAATGCAAGTTTTAATATAGCTATTTTTCCTTTTTTTCAACATTTTTAAAACTAATATTCTGGTCGGGGGTGAGGAAGGAACCATTAAATAATTATAGGCTGCATGAGATAGCTCACACCTGAACACCAGCACTTTGGAAGGCTGAAGCTGGTGGATTACTTGAGGCCAGGAGTTCAAATCCTGACTAGGCAAGATAGAAAGACTCTATCTCTACAAAAAAATTAAAAAAAAAATTAGCCAGACTTGGCGTTGCACATCTGTAGTCTCAGCTACTTTGGAAGCAGAAATGGGAGGATTGCTTGCGTTCAGGAGGTTGAGGCTGAAGCGAGCTTTAAGAACAAATATTTGCTCAGGGACCTCTCTGGGCTGTGTGGTCCACTAGGCCAAGGGTGGACTGTGGACATGATGGGAGGCTACAATTAGGGTAATAGCCGAGGACAACGGCAGGAATGGATTAATTTTGGGTGATAACACTATTAACCGAGTCACCGCTGCTCTCCAGCCTGGGCAACAGAGCAAGACTCAGTGTCTACCAAAAAAAAAAAAAAAATTACACAAACACACATATACAGGGAATCATATTTTTCTTGGCCTCAGTACAGCTCAGCACATACTGGGCTTTATTTAAATTCTGGGTGTTTGTTCCTCCATGATGGAGGCTTGCTTTCTGCATTCATTTTGGTTTTCAAAGCCACTGTGTTAAATACTGTTTATCTTAAAAAATAGTTAACTATAGTCAGCATGTGGTACCATCCCTGGAACGTACTCCTCCTTTATGACTGAAGTTTTGTGTCCTTGCACCAACATCTCCCATCCCTGACCCTCTCATCTTTCTTGATGACTGGGCCGCTCTGTGATCCTCTCCCTAATCCCCAGACCTCCCTTGGAGGATGTGACCTTTGAGCTGAAACATGAAGCTTGAGAAGGAAACAGCCATGGGGACTGTGGGGAAAGGAAATCCCAATTAGAGGAAAGGCAAGAGTGAAGGTCTTGGGGCAGGAACGTTTTTCATGGCCAGGGGATGGTGGGCAAGGAAAGCAGCAGACGGGCCAGATTGCCACGACCTTGTAAGCCAACCACAGGTAGCTCTCCTTTCAATACACGTGTTCTAGAGCCACTGAATGAGGCTCAGTTGGCATGGGAGGAGGGTGGGAGAATGTCATCATCTGACGCATTTGCAGAAGGTCTGGAACTCGACTTTTTGGAGGATAGACTTATTGGGGGGACAGGAGTAACCCTCATCATTAAGAAGTCATAGTTATCTAGGGAGAGTTGTTGGTACCTGGATGAAGGTGAACAGAAGTAGATTTAATCTCATTATGTCACAAGAAAGAGAAGAACAGAGTATGACATCCACGTTTTGAGTTTGGGATCTTGGGTGGAGGGTGGTAACTTTTACAGAGACTGGGGAGACTTGGGGGTGAGGAGTAGAATTTTGAGGTGGACTGACAATCTTAATGTGAATGCATTAGCTGAAGATACCAATTTGACATCCATGGAGAGACGTCAAGGAGGCAGGTGTTCGATTGAACATCAAGCCTGGAGATGTAAATTCACTTAGAGATGGTTTTGGTAAAAGTAGTATTGGAGCCAGGTGTGGTAGCTCACGCCTGTAATCCCAGCACTTTGGGAGGCGAAGGCGGGTGGATCAGTTGAGGTCAGGAGCTCGAGACCAGCCTGGTCAACATGGTGAAACCTCTTCTCTACTAAAAATACTCAAGTTCCCCAGACATGGTGGCGTGCACCTGTAATCCCAGCTACTTGGGAGGCTGAGGCAGAAGAATCGCTTGAACCCGGGAGGCAGAGGTTGCAGTGAGCCAAGGTCACACCACTGCACTCCAACCTGGGTGACAGAGTGAGACTCTGTCTCAAAATAAATTGGTATTGGAGGAGGTCAGCTCAGGAAAGAGTAGAGGTGATGTGGATGCCAGCATCCAAGGTGGCCCCAGCGATTGGAGCCTCCTGGAACTCATGCACCTAGCTTGTCCCATCCCATGTGCAATCATGCCGATCTGTGCAAATGGTAAGAGCTTACAAAAATGTCTAAGCATGGCTTCCAAGACCAGGTCCAGAAAGACCCTGAGGCTCCTCTTGCTCTTGTGGCTCCCTCACTCTGGGGGAAACCAGACGCCATGTGGAGGACCCTCAAGCAGCACTGTGGAGAGCGCCACCTGGCAAAGAACTGAGAGGAACAGCCAGCGCTACCTTGCCAGGAGTGTAAGTCATGTTGAAGTAGATCATTCAGCCCCACTGGGGCCTTCAGATGACTGCAGCCTCAGCTGACATCTTCATGGAAAATTCATGGGAGACCATGAGCCAGGACCATCTAACCTGCCTAGGCAGGAGCTAAGCCGCTCCCAATTTCCAGGTCCACAGAAACGGTGCAAGAAAATAAATGTTTGCTGCTTTTTTTTTTTTTTTTTTGAGACCAAGACTTGTTCTGTCACTCAGGCTGGAGTGCAGTGCTGCAATCTCGGCTCACTGCAACTTCTGCCTCCCAGGTTCAAGTGATTCTCCTGCCTCAGCCTCCCAAATAGCTGGGATTACAGGCACCCACGACCACGCCTGGCTAATTTTTGTATTTTTAGTAGAGATGGGCTTTTACCATGTTGGCCTGGCTGTTCTCAAACTCCTGACCTCAAGTGATCCGCCCACCTTGTCCCCCCAAAGTGCTGGGATTACAGGCATGAGCCACTGTGCCTGGCCTTATTGCCATTTTAAAAGCACTAAATGTGGGGTTCACTTGTTATGCAGCTGTGGCAGCCAATGCAAATGAGGAAGATGAATGTGGATCCAGTCCCAGACCATCCAATACATGTAGACGTAGACCTAGAAGGAGGCACCTGGGGGAGGGAAAAAAAGACCAGAGAGAGTTTCACATCCCTGAAGGTAAGAGAAGAATGGAGTGAGCAGTTCAAACATCTGATTATGAGAGGACATGAAAGTAGGCATTGGATTTGGGAATGTGGAGGTTGCTGCTGGCTCCTTGACAAGAGAAGCTTCGTGGAGCAATGTGGTGACAACCTGGTGGAGCTGGGAGGAGAGAGAATGGAAGATAAGGAAGAAGTGAATGGCCGCCACGAGTACAGATGTGCACTCAGAGGGAACATGGGCTCGGTGCTACTGGAGCCCGCTGGGCAAGGAGGACAGCAAAGGGCAACGGGGTCAAAGTTGAGTGACGCTCAGCCCCAAAGGGCCTCCTAGGCCACTGTAGGGGTCCCAGGCTTTATCCTCAGGTCAGTGGAAGAGTTGTTGTTTTTTTTGTTTGTTTTTTTGTTTTGGTTGTTTTCTTAAGACAGGGTCTCATTCTTGTCTCCCAGGTTGGCGTGCAGTGGCACGATCTCGGCTCACTGCAACCTCCGCCTTCTGGGTTCAAGCTATTCTCCTGGCTCAGCCTCCCCGGTAGCTGAGATTACTGTTTGTATTACTTTTTGTTAGCTGGCTAACTTTTTGTATTTGTAGTAGAGACAAGATTTCATCACGTTAACCAGGCTGGTCTCGAACTCCTGACCTCAAGTGATCCACCCACCTCAGCCTCTCAAAGTGCTGGGATTGCAGGCGTGAGCCACCGCACATGGCCAGAAGAGTTTTCAGTGGGGAAAGAAAAACAGCATGACCAAATCTGCCTTTTATAAAAATCACGGTGAGTTCTGAGTATGGAAAGCATGCATGGAGGGTGGCAAGGTTCAAAGCAGAAGATCATTCATTAGGTAGTCAAAGAAGTTAATCAGAGAAGGGAGAGAAGATGCTGGCCAGAAATGGAGCTACAGCTCTGGGGGCAGAGAAGCTCGACATAGCGAGGGTCTTAGATGGCAGGAACTATTGACGATAGGGAAGGAAGTAGATGTGAAGAGGACAGGACGGGAGAAGCCCTTCTGACTGGGATTTCTGCCGAAGGAGTTAAAAAAATGTTATCATGAGACAGAGGTCAACATGGTACCTGTGCCCACTCTCCCTTGGAAGGTTCTCCTGATTCAAGGGCCAAATGCCTGGCTGGAGACCCAGGTCCACCTTCCTCACCACTAAACACGGCAGAGTGGAGCAGATGGCCTCAGAACGAGACCTGTCCGGAAGCCTCACATCACTAAACCTCTGAAAACATCAGCTTTGCCAGTCCGATAGATAACGCCAGGGGATTCTGTTTTTCGCATGCTTTCTCCTCAAGAGTCCAGGGATAAGCCATTGAGTGTGCTCCTGGTCTGAACTTCTGATGTATTGCCAGGCCTGGTATCCTAAACATCAGCCCACAAGGAAATCAGCCCTGGGCCCTGTGCCACCCGCACAACTTCACGTCCCCTATCCCAAAAACATGAAAACGTCTCGTGAACACGCGCCTCCCCTACGCTTCACCCCCCTGAGCCACCATCTTCCCTCCCGTCACGCTTTCGGTCTCATGAAAAAGGGGAATACTGTGACCTCCCTTGTTTCCAAACGGATATTTGGCCTCTTCTCAAGCGTACGTTTTCAGTTTACACTTTCAGAGTTTGTTGATTTGTGAGTTCAAGGCCCTCTCCGCCCTGCAGAGAGCACGGCGATTCCTGGAACTGGGGACATGGGTGAAGGGGGGCGTTGTGAACACAGGACAGAGAAGAAAGGCACTCATTTTCATGTGTCAGAGCGGTGGGTGTGGGGTTTCCAGCCCCTGGCATCTCAGCCCTGTCCTCCTTCCTGCGCTGCACTTCAGACAGACAGCAAGGGCTGTGTTAATTTGAGTGGACGGCCTCATTGGCGACACGCTCACAGAATAGCGCCTGTCTGTGCTCAGCAGATTCCCATTCAATGGGATTCTCCAAACACATCCCATAGGTAACTGTAAAGTATTCAGAAGAATCTGAAGTGTGAGTTTTTGTAAACTGAAGCTATGTGCATGTACACACGTGTGTGTTTGTGTATATAATACACACACATTAATAGTTATTATTTGCAATAGGCAGCATTGCATAATAGGTAAGATAGTGTAAATGCCACTCCAAGCCAAATCCTCTGGCCCCACCACTCACAAGCTTGCCTCTGTAGGGAAGAAAAAGTTTCCTTTTTTGGCAGTGGTTTGTCTGTTGGTTGATTTGTTTGCTTGTTTTGAGACAGGGCCTTATTCTGTGGCACAGGTTGGAATGCAGTGGTGCCATTATGGCTCACTGAAGCCTCGACCTCCAGGGCTCAAGTGATCCTCCCACCTCAGCCTCCCACGTAGCTGGGACTGCAGGTATGCCCCACTACGCCTGGTTAATTTTTGTATTTTTTGTAAAGATGGGGTTTCGCCATATTGCCTAGGCTGCGCTGTAACTCCTAAGCTCAAGCGATCTGCCTGCCTCAGCCTCCCAAAGTGCTGGGATTACGGGCATGAGCCACCGTGCCTGGCCTTTTTCCTCACCAATGGCGAGGCTCATGACTGAGGCCCCTATAACAAGACAGATGAACCAAAAAAAGCATACAGATTTATTTAATATAAGTTTGATATGATGCAGGAGCCTTCCATAAGGAAATAAAGACCCAAAGAAACAGGGAAACATGTATGTTTCATGCCAGGTTTGATGAAGAAGTGGATGGCTGTGGGGAAGTATTATTTGATAAAGGCAGTGTGTTCTCATGCGAAAAGACTGAGAGGGGGAGTTTTTCAAGGCCTGTTTGTTCAGATTCAGCGTCTTCAGAGGTAAGAATGTAGCTTTCCTCCGGTACAGGGAGGGCACACTGGAATGAGAGCCTTAGGACTGCTTCAGAGAGAAGGGCGAGGAAAGCTGAGAGAGGCCTTCCTGCTCATGCTGTTTTCTCAAATGCCAAGGTGCCATATTTTGGGGTACCACATCCTGAGCTCCACTGTCACCTAGGTAGGAATTCAGGATTCTGGTGTTTGTCCTACTCGTAATCGGAACCCAACCGGAAGGGAACGCTAAGTGTGAGAATTCCAGCAAAAGCCCAGGGCATTCCAGGGGGACCTCAGTAAGCTGTTACAACACTTGGAGCCAAGAGATGCTGGTGGCCTGTTCAGGGTGGTGGCCAGGACCTCAGAGGGATGGGTCAGCCTCAGGAGAGATTCTGGAGGCCACCTTGTGGGACTCCCTTAAGCACGGAGCCTGGAGGGGAGGATCCTAGGTGGAGGGAGGCCCTGGTTCTGCCTTTACGAATGGGTGGAAAGAGCTTCCCTCTACTGGGACGGGGTCTTGCTCAAACTCACCCACACGGATGCTTTAGGGAGAAGGAGTCCACCCTTGCCACAGAGAAAAGAAAGACAGCCGGGCACGGTGGCTCATGCCTGTAATCTCAGCACTTTGGAAGGCCAAGGCAGGCGGATCACCTGAGGTCAGGAGTTCGATACCAGCCTGGCCTGCCTCAGCCACACAAGCAGCTGGGATGACAGGCACCCGCCACCACGCCTGGCTAATTATTGTATTTTTAGTAGAGACAGGGTTTCACCATGGTGGCCAGGCTGGTCTTGAATTCCTGACCTCAGGTGATCCTCCTGCCTCAGCCTCCCAAAGTGCTGGGATTACAGGCGTGAGCCATGGTGCTTAGCCTAAAATACATTTCATAGCCTATGAGAGTGTCTCATTTCAAGCACAGATCACAGGCCTGGTATACGGTAGGAGCCTACTACAGCTCTGTAGATCTGAATTCTATCAGCTCTTCTCAACGGCTCTTTAAAGCAAGGACAGTAGGTGTTCAGGACTCTAATCTTAATTCTCTGGACGTCCCCTCCCAGCAAGGCTGCTGTTCCAGGCTCCTCCGGAGAAACGTTCTGTAGCTACTACTGATCGTGGGCCATGAGGAGGAGTGGGATTTTTGTTCTGAGAAAATAATAATAATAACCTATTGCAGAGTCAGGAACGGGAGGCAGATGGTCAGATTTTCCTTTGAAAAGATCAGGGCCTTTTGAAAAGCAATTGCGGAATTTCAAGGGCAGACGTTCTCCGGTCATGGGGTTGTTTGTGCAGTGGGGCCTTCAGGACGAGATGGATGAGATGTGTGGGCTGAGAGGCCAGGCCCAGCCAGGCTGACGTCTCGGAAAGCACAGCACTGATGAATGGGGGCTGGCTCCCTTCCTTGAGACCGGGATCGTATTTTAAAGTGTTTGGGTGGGCAGAGGCATTTCAGAAGGAGAGAAAGCCAAGCATAACCAGTCCATGGGCAGAGAAAAAAGGCAGTTCCAGAAAGGGAGGAATAACAAGCTCACACACAGTGAGCTGGGAATCGTGCCCAGACTTCTCTCCCTTCCTGGACCCTAAGTTGTCTTTTATTTTGTTTTTTTTGAGACAGGGTCTTGCTCTGTTGCTCAGGCTGGATTACAGTGGTGCGATCACAACTCACTGTAGCCTCCGCCTTCCAGGCTCAAGCAACCCTCCCACCTCAGCCTCCTGAGTAGCCGCCACACCTGGCTAACTTTTTTGCATTTTGTTGGTAGAGACATGGTCTCACCATGTTACCCAGACTGGTCTTGAACTCCTGGACTCAAATGATCCTCCTGCCTTGGCCTCACAAAGAGCTGGGGTACAGGTGTGAGCCATCGCACCAGCCCTCAATTGTCTTTAAAAAAACTAGAGTCTGCCAGCCTGACCAGCATGGTGAAACCCTGTCTCTACTAAAAATATAAAAATTAGCCAGGCCTGGTACCTGGTACCTGTAGTCCCAGCTACTCGGGAGGCTGAGGCAGGAGAATCACTTGAACCCAGCAGGTGGAGGTTGTAGTGAGCCGAGGTGGTGCCACTGCACCCCAGCCGGGGTGATAGAGTGAGACACCCATCTCAAAAAATAACAAACAAAAAACAAAACAAAACAAAAACACTAGAATCTGAAGAAAACAGAACTGGGGTGAAGATGGGATTAGAGTCCCACAGGAAAAGGGGTTTCAGACCAAGAAGTAGGCTCTCCCTTGCCGAGCAGGGAAGAACTAGAGCTGAATCCCATTTTAAAATGTCGGTTTTATTACTGCTGAGGTATGGCAAGGCCAACAGATCAGGCGATAATGACCATTAAAAAGACAACTGTTACTCACAGTTCCCACAAGGAGGGCGAGACGCCAGGCCACGCAGGGCCCACAGGGGAGGAAGCACCAGGTGGGCCGGGAGGCAGAGGGAGTGAGGGGGACATGAGGCAGGAGCCTTTACTGTGGCTTCCACAGCAAGGAACGGGCGAGGCAGGGTGTGCGAGCTCAGGGCTGGCTCCTCTGAGTCCTTTCAGTTCTCTGGGCACACAGCCTGTCCTGGTGTCTGGTACGGAGCTCTGGGGTGATGAGGGGAGGCAGATAGCGGTCTGGAAGGTGAGAGTTTGGTGAAGGAGGTGGCTGGATGTGGGCTCTGGATCGGTTGGTTTGCATTTGAAAGATGTGCTCATAGGTGCGTTTTCATCGTTAGCAACTGACTAATCCTGGCAGAGGCAGTCCCTTCAGGGTCGACAAAGCCCCAGGTTGTGAAAGCATCAAACACAGAAACTAGAAAACACAGTTTTTACAAACCTTAATAATGACCACAAACGCAGAGCTGCGGGAAGCAGGAAGCCTGCCCTGTTGCTGACATCTTCGGTACACGCGCCTGATAACGCTTTAAACCATTGTGGGCCGGGTGCAGTGGCTCACGCCTGTAATCCCAGCACCTGGAGAGGACAGGGTGGGTGGGTCACCTGAGGTCAGGAATCTGAGACCAGCCTGGCCAACCTGGTGAAACCCCGTCTCTAAGAAAAATACAAAAATTAGCCGGCCATGGTGGCAATGCCTGTAGTCCCAGCTACTTGGGAGACCGAGGCAGGAGAATCACTTGAACCCAGGAGGTGGAGGTTGCAGTGAGCCGAGATCGCGCCACTGAACTCCAGCATGGGTGACAGAGTGAGACAGACCCCATCTCAAAATAAATAAATAAAACAAATGTAAATAATCTGAAACCTGAAAAATTCTGAAATCCAAAACACTTCTGGTCCTGAGCATTTTAGATAAGGGATACTCGACCTGTATATTCCGCTGCAAAAAGGAAGGAAATTCCGACACATGCTATAACGTGGGCAAAACTTGAGGACATCGTGCTAACTTAAATAAGCAGATGCCAAAATACAAATACTGTATGATCCTGGTTGTGCGAGGCCCCTAGAGAAGGCAACTTCACATAGATGGAAAGGAGGTGGAATGGTGGGGGCCAGGGGAGAGGGGAGAGGGGACGGAGAGTCAGTGTTTGATGGATACAGCGTTTCAGCTGGGAAAATAAAGGCATTCCGGAGAGAGATTCACCCACTCATGTGAATGTATTTAACCTCACAGAACTCTACACTTTCAAATGGTTCATTTTATGTTACATATATTTTACCGTAAGGAAAAAACTAAAAACAAAGACTAGCGGGCTGCTTCCCCGACCCCACACCCATTCTGCAACTCTCCTTTGTATTTTAACATAAATGAAGTAGGAGCTGGGAACAAAAGGCTGGAGAGCCTCCCCTATTCCTTCCATCCTCTCACATCCCAGGCTGGGTCAGCGGCAGCAGCCCCATCTTGGTCCTTCCTCGGGGCTCTTGTTTCTTAGCAACCCAGGCAGACTCCATCTGTTACCATGGAAACTGCTGCCGGGATGCAGACTGGGAGGTGGCTGAAAATCAGCAGAGAACCTCAGAACATGGAAGATTCTGGAATCTTGTGTCAGACTGAGTGCGCACTTAAAATTTTTAGCCGAAAACCTGCTCGTTTCTCATTTATAATTTGTGAATAAATAAAACTGAGGGTTCTTGGGCCGGCATTTCCATCTGAGATTTCACTAGTCAAAACGCTTGTCTGCAAAGTCAAGATGTTCATCAGCCCTACCTTGTCAGATCACACACACACAATAAACCAGTGCTGAGCCCGGCTCCAGCATCTTACAAAGCAGGGTTTGACAAAGGGTGTTTATCAGGACAGCAACAATGGCGTTACTTTGGAGAATGTTCCCTAAAAATGAAGATTCCCCTTATCACAGGTTGCTTTTTCATCAATATTAATGTTATTGTATACAGTTTATTATTTATTTATTATTTATTTATTTTTTGAGGCAGGGTCTCACTCTGTCCCCCAATCTGGAGTACAGTGGTGCGATCTCGGCTCACTGCAACCTCCGCTTCCTGGGTTCAAGTGATTCTCCTGCCTCAGCCTCCCTAGTAGCTGGGATTGCAGGTGCCCACCACCACACCCTGCTACTTTTTGTATTTTTAGTAGAGACGGGGTTTCGCCATATTGGCCAGGCTGGTCTCAAACTCCTGACTTCAGGTGATTTACCCACCTTGCCTCCCACAGTGGTGGGATTACGGGCGTGAGCCACCGCGCCCAGTCCAGAGAATACGTTTTAAATATTCTCTCCACAGGCACATTTCTCTTCTCCTGCAAACTCCTATTCAAAGGCATGCAAAGTCTGTGCATGAGCCCCTTGGGTCTCTGTCCCTCCCTCCTTCCCTCCCTCCCTTCCCCTCCTATGCCCACCACCATCTCTCAGGGAGATTAATCAACCTATGCAACCTGCTCCCTCTCCTGACTGTTTATCTGCCTTAGCAACCGAGGGACTATCACCATGGCAACCGCAGCCAGAGTGCGGAAAGGTCGGGGAGCTGAGGAAGGGGCCGGGAGGGCCCCAGAAACTGGAATTTTCCAGTCTTTGGAGTCGGTTCTTAACCATGTCCTGTCAGACAGTAGACCTGTATGAAGCGTTTATTGAAAGAATAAAGGACTGAGCCCCACGGAGTGGGGGTCCCCCACTCACTTTTCTCTCCGGTGAGGGATGAAGCCCCTTGGCTGGGCAGGTTGCAGTGCAGTGCAACACTGGGACCAGCTAGAGCTGCCTTCATCAAGGCTCCTCTCATTTTCATCTTCATGAAGTTCAAAATCATTCACATGCATCAAGCACAGAACCAGAGCTAAGGGCTTGCTATGGTCTGACTGTGACCCCAAAACTCATGTGTCAAAGCCTTAACCCCAAGTGATGGTATTTAGAAGTGGAGTCTTGGGAGCTGATTAGATCATGAGGGTGGGGTCCTCAGAAACTGAATTAGTAGCCTGGGTGTGGTGGCTCACACCTGTGAACCCAGCACTTTGGGAGGCCAAGGTGGGAGAATTGCTTGAGGCCAGGAGTTTGAGACCAGCCTGGGCAGCTTAGCAAGACTCCATCTCTACAAAAACTTTAAAAATTAGCCAGGAGTGGTGGCGTGTGCCTGAGTTCCAGCTACGCAGGAGGCTGAAGCATGCAGATCACTTGAGCCCAGGAGGCTGAAGCTGCAGTGAGCTATAATCACGCCACTGCACTCCAGCCTGGGTGACAGAGCAAGACCCTGTCTCTAAAAAAAAAGGAAAAAAATAAAAAGAAAAAAAGGAGAGAGAAAAATGGATTCCTGCCCTTATAAAGACATCCTAGAGCTGGGCACGGTGACTCACGCCTGTAATCCCAGCACTTTGGGAGGCCAACGCGGATGGATCACGATGTCAAGAGATCGACGTTAGCCTGGCCAACATGGTGAAACCGATCACTACTAAAAATACAAAACTTAGCTGGGCGTGGTGGTGGGTGCCTGTAATCCCAGCTACTCGGGAGGCCGAGGCAGGAGAATTGCTTGAATCCAGGAGGTGAAGGTTGCAGTGAGAGTGAGCCGAGATCGTGCTTCTGCACTCCAACTTGGTAACACAGTGAAACTGTGTCTCAAAAAAAAAAAAAAAAAAAAAGAAGACATCTTAGAGAGATAATCCATCTCTCTATCATGCGAGGATGCAGTAAGAGGATGATGACCTGCAAACCAGAAAGAAGCCCTCCCCAGAACCAGACCATGCTGGCACCCTGACTTCCAGCCTCCAAAACCGCGGGGAGTCAACTCCTGCTGTTGATAAGCCATCCGCTCTGTGGCATTTTGTTATGGCAGCCGTCCAAATGGACTAAGGGCTTTCATGGACTTTCTCAATTCATCATCCCACCAACCCTAAGATGTATGCTATAATTATCTCCATTTAACAGATGGGGAAACTGAGGCTCAGTCAGATGGTCCCAGGTCAGGCAGCTTGAGAACAGCAACCCCTGGAGTCAGACCCAGGACTGTGGCCTCCGAGGCACACTGGAGGGTGAGAACTGGAGGCCACGGGGAGAGCTGCTGTGGATTCTGGACGGGGAGAGAGGAACGATGACAGTCTGTGCTCAGGGCAAGCCCTGCCTCACCTCTCTTGGATGCCTCAGTCTGCTTCTCCCTGCTGCTTGCTCTCTCATTTCATCCTCTGTAAAACAGGATCCAGCAGGTACTCCACTGTTCTTTTTCTTTTTTCAGACCAGGTCTTGCTCTGTCGCTCAGGCTGTAGTGCAGTGGCGCGATCTCTGCTCACTGCAACCTCCTATTCCTGGGCTCAAGCCATCCTCCTGGCTCAGCCTCCTGAGTAGCTGGGACTACAGGTCTGCACCACCACACCAGCCTAATTTTTTTAAATTTTTTTTTTTATTTTACAGCGTCAGGGTTTCACCACTGTTGCCTACATTGATTTCAAACTCCCAGGCTCAAGCAATTCACTGGCCTTGGCCTCCCAAAGTGCTGGGATTATGGGCATGAGCTACTATCCGTGGCCAGCTATGCCACTTCTGTACAGAAGTGTATTTTTTGCAAAGTTTACAGGAGTATATTTGTTGCAGGATTTGCAGAAGTGTATTCATTGCAAGGCTTACAGGAGTGTAAATGTTGCAAGGTTTGCAGAAGTGTATTCATTGCAAGGGTTACAGGAGTATATTTGTTTCAAAGTTTGCAGAAGTGTATTCATTGCAAGGGTTACAGGAGTATATTTGTTGCAAGGTTTGCAGAAGTGTATTCACTGCAAGGTTTACAGGAGTATATTTGTTGCAAGTTTTGCAGAAGTGTATTCATTGCAAGGTTTACAGAAGTATATTTGTGCCAAGGTTTGCAAAAGTGTGTTCACTGCAAGAGTTACAGGAGTGTATTTGTTTCCTGGCACTGCTGTGATGAAGTGCGACAGACCAGATGGTTTAAAGGAACAGGAATGTGTTCTCTCACAGCTCTGGAGGTCAGAAGTCTGAAACCAAGTTATTGGCAGGGTTGGTTTTTCCTGAGGGCTGTGGGGGAGACTGTTTGTTTCAGGCCCCCTCCCTAGCTTCTGGTGGTCTGCTGGCGGCCTTTGGCTGGTAGATACATCACCCCAATGCCCCATCGTCACGTGGCCCTCTCCTGGTGTGACTGCATTCACCGGGCTGGCTTCTGCTAAAGGCATCTGTCGTGTTGGATCAGCAGCCCAGCCCACTGCAGGAGGACCTCATTGTAGCGAACTATATCAGCAGTGATCCTGTTTTCGCATTCTAAGGTATAGGGGTCAGGACTTCAACGTATGTTTTTATGGGATATGAAATCCAGCCCATAACAAGGAGGTAGCATGTGCACCCGGGTACACCACTGTGTACAGCACGTATCAGAGTAAATGCTCCATGAAAGCTCCATGCCAGACTCGGAAGGCCCCAAAGACACCACAATTATACACATGTTCCTCTTCATTTATCTTTATATTGTGGTGCTGATGAAGCAGCTGGACACCCTTGCCCCAGCCTCCAGTGCTGTCTGCCCAGACAGAAGGATGGGAAGAGTGTGGACATAAAGGAAGGGCAAGTCTCAGAAAATGGTGAACACAGGCCAAGCGCAATGGCTTACACCTGTAATCCCAGCACTTTGGGAGGTCAAGGTGGGCAGATCACCTGAGGTCAGGCATTCAAGGCCAGCCTGGCCAACGTGGTGAAACCCCATCTCTACTAAAAACACAAAAATTAGCTGGGTGTGGTGGTGGGCACCTGTAAGCCCAGATACTCTGGAGGCTGAGGCAGGAGAATCTCTTGAACCCAGGAGAGGAGGTTGCAGTGAGCTGAGATCACTCCACTGCACTCCAGCCTGGGCGACACAGAAAAACTCTGAGAAAGAAGGAAAGAGAGAAAGAGAGAGAGAAGGAAGGCAGGAAGGCAGGAAGAAAGAAAGAAAGGAAGGAAGGAAGGAGAGAGGGAAGGAAGGAAGGAAGGAAGGAAGGAAGGAAGGAGAGAAGGAAGGAGAGAAGGAAGGAGAGAAGGAAGGAGAGAAGGAAGGAGAGAAGGAATAGAACCCAAGTGAGACACAGGACAGATCACTATACTGCACTCCAGCCAGAGCAACTTTGTCATGAAGACTTTGTCAAGAAAGAAAGAAAATAAAGAAAGAGAAAGAAAGAGGAAAAGAAAGAGAGAAAGAAAGAGAGAGAAAGAAAGAAAGAAAGAGTGGGTAGAACCCAGGGCGACACAGGACACATGTGGTGAGCAGGCTTGCCCAGCAGTGTCCTAATTCCGCCCCCCTCCCACCCCCAGCTCATCCTCCGCAGGACCTCTGGCAGATGGATTGGAGGGATGAGGTGAGAGCAGGACCCCAAGATGGGGCTGTTGTAATTGGCTATGAAAAGGCAATGGGTGGTGACGGTGGGACTGGAGAGAAGAGGAATAATTGAGAGGATCACAGGAAGAGGTGGACGCAGAAGAGACAGACTCGGTGGGAGGTGTTAAGAGAGGCTGCCATCCTATCCCCTGGTACCTGCGAATGTGACCTCACTTGAAAATAAAGTCCTTGCGGGATATAGCTGTGTTAACATCAAGGCAGCTGGGTGGGCTTTGACCTGACATGACTGGAGAGGACTCAGATGCAGAAGGAAGAGTGTGTGAGATGGAGGTGGGGATTGGGGTGGTGTGGCCACATGCCAAGGGGCACTGGGAACTGCCAGGTGCTGGAGCAGGCCAGAAAGGATGCTCTCTTCGAGCCCTAGAATCGAGACGCCTTGGATTCACTGTGTGAGCTTCCAGGACGGTGAGAGAATAAATGTCCATTGTTTTAAGGCGTCTGGTCTGTGATGCTTTGTTATGAGAGCTGCAGGAAACGCATGCATCCAGGAGAAGGATGAAGGATTCTCCTACGGGGGTGGGGTGGTCAGAGAACACATTGCATTAGGTGGCAACGGGAATTAAGGATACAGGTGGAAGTAAGGTTGCTAATCTAATCATTAGACCATAAAACAGGGAGACCATCCTGGACTACCCAGGTGGAACCATTGTAATCACAAGCGTTATTTTGAAAGGGTGGACTAAAAAGCCATGAAAGAAACCAGGGTGATGGATGTGAGGACTCCGCCAACCACGCCGGCCGTGAAGAGGGAGGAAGGGGCCCTGAGCCAAGGCATGTGGGTGGGGTGGCCGCCACAGGCTGCAAAAGGCAGGAAGCGGGTCCCCCCCCACACTGGAGCCTCTGGAAAGAACGCAGCTCTGTGGACATCTTGATTTTAGCCCAGTGAGACCCAGGCGGGACTTCTGACCTCCAGGACTGTAGGATAGTGAAGGGGTATTGTTTTTAACATCCAAGTCTGTGGCGATTTGTTACAGCTGTGACAGGAACCCTATGGCGGTGTAAGCAATGCTGTGTGGTTTCCAAGACTGGGTCAGAAAAGGGGTAAAACTGCGTCCAGACTCTCCTGGGAATGTTCCTTTGCAGCCGGGGTGAGACGTGCAGCTGGACAGAAGTGGCTGCTCCGGAAAAGCTGTTTGGGAGGACCACCTGGAGGGAGAGATGCCAGGCGTCCGGCCGTCCCAGCACCCAGCGCCCACCTCCTCCCAGGTTGGGCATGACACACAGGCGTGGACGCCTCCAAAAAACTCAGCCCTGAGCGTTGTCACTGACCGCAGCCTCTGGAGATGGCCCGAGTGAGAACCGAGGCAGCTGAGCCCAGACAACCAAGAAGCAGAGAGAAGAGTAGATGCTGACTGTTGCCTTAAGCCAGGGGCGCGGGCTGACAGCTGGCTGCTGGAGGGTGGGGAGGGATAACACGGGGAGAAATGTCAGATATACTATGCACCTAAAGTTAAATAAATACATTTTTTTTAAAAAAAGAAAAGAAACAACATGACTTAAAGTACATGAGAAATAAAAAAGATATTTTATTTGAATTTTTAATTTTTTTATTTTTTTTGAGACAGAGTTTCACGCTTGTGGTCCAGGCTGGAGTGCAGTGGTGCAATCTTGGCTCACTGTAACCCCCGCCTCCTGGGTTCAAGTGAGTCTCCTGCCTCAGTTTCCCTAGTAGCTGCGATTAGAGGCGCCCACGACCACGCCCAGCTAATTTTTGTATTTTTAGTAGAGACGGGGTTTCACCAGGTTGGTCAGGCTGGTCTCGAACTTCTGACCTCAGGCAATCTGCCCGTCTCGGTCTCCCAAAGTGTTGGGATTACAGGCGTGAGCCACTGCATCCAGCCTAAAATTTTATTTTTAGTTGACAAATTGGAACTGAAGGGTTAATCTGAGCAGGTCTGACAGCCCAGCTGGCTTTCAGGCATTTGTTTTTTTGTTATGTTTTGTTCCTCTTTCCACAAAGCTGAAGGCCATGGTAGCTGAAGGCCCCACCGCTGACTGCTCAGCTTTAACCTTCACTGGCTATTTGCTAGATAACATTCATTGGTCACCATGGTAATGCTGCTTCTGTTATTCAGGAACCCAGGACATCTCCCATCCAGTTCAAACCGGTTTCGACCACCAACCCCCTCCCTCCGACTGGGCCTCTGCAAGTGCCCAAGAGATGGCTGTTTAAAAAAAAAAAATTATTTCAGTAGCTTTTGGAATACAAGTGGTTTTTTATTCCGTGCATCAATTACATAGTGGTGAATTCTGAGATTTTAGTTCACCCACCACCCAAGTCATGTACATTATACCTAATGTGTAGATTTTGATACCTAGCCCACTCCCACCCTCTTCCTCCTGAGTTTCTTTTTTCTTTCTTTCTTTTTTTAAAAATTGAGGTGGAGTCTTGCTCTGTTGCCCAGGTTGGAGTGCAGTGGTGTGATCTCGGCTCACTGCAACTTCTGCCTCCTGGATTCAAGTGATTCTCCTGCCTCAGCCTCCCCAGTACCTGGGATTATAGGCACACACCACCTGCCCAGATCATTCTGTATTTTTAGTAGAGAGAAGTTTTCACCATGTTGGCCAGGCTGGTCTCGAACTCCTGACCTCAGGTGATCCACCTGCCTCAGCCTCCCAAAGTGCTGGGATTACAGGTGTGAGCCACCACACCTGGCCTCCTGAGTCTCTCAAGTCCATCCCATCACTCTGTATGCCTTTGCAGACTCCTTGCTTAGCTCCTACTTACAAGAGACAACATGCAGTTTTTGGTTTTCCACAATGTGGGGAAAGGGAACGCAAATACACTCTGGAGAGATGGCCCTTTGACCTAAGAGGGCCAAAAACTCCACCCTCAGATCATGCCAGCACCGCCATTTACAGTACACACGTCCTGTAAAATGCCATGAACCCCAACAATGCCTGTGCAGTACGAACCTGTGACTTCATTTTCTCCACTGTCAGTCACCTCTCCCCACGCCTTCGGCCACTCCACTCCCACAACCCAGAAATCTCCCGAAGCCTCACCTTTAGGGAAGCAGATCTGAGAGCTGTTCTCTCACCTCCTTCCTTGGTCCTCTTGCAAATAAATCTTTTCTCTTTTGCAAAGCCTGTGTCAGTGATTGATTTACTGTGTGCAGACAGACCAGCCCTGGACCTGACTGGGAACAGAATAAAACTCTGTGTGTGTGTGTGTGTGTGTGTGTGTGTGTGTATGCGCGTGCACACACACGCATGGACAAGATGATGTTTTGATCTATGTACACATTGTGGAATGATTATATCAAGCTAATTAACTTATCCATCACCTCACCTACTTACCATTTTTGTGATGAGAACATTTAAAATCTACTCTTAGCAATTTTAAAATATGCAATACGGGCCGGGTGTGGTGGCTCACACCCATAATCCCAGCATTTTTGGAGGCTGAGGTAGGAGGATGACCTGAGCTCAGGAGTTTGAGACTAGCCTGACCAACATAGTGAAACCCCATCTCTACTAAAAATGCAAAAATTAGTTGGGTGTGGTGGTGGGCGCCTGTAATTCCAGCCACCCGAGAGGATGAGACCTGAGAATTGCTTGAACCCAGGAGGCAGAGGCTGCAGTGAGCCAAGATCGTGCCACTGCATTCCAGCCTGGGTGACAGCGTGAGACTCTGTCTCAAAAGAAAAAAACAAAGTTGATCAAAGTGTATAAAGTTTCACTTAAGCTGGAAGAGTAAGTTTAGTGATCTATCGTACAGCATAGTAGCTGCAGTGAATAATAACATAACATATATTTCAATACTAGAATAGTAGATTTTAAAAGTTTTCGCCACAAAAAATTATAAGTAGGTGAAGTGACAAATATGTTAATTAGCTTGATTTAATCATTCCACAATGTATACATACATCAAAACATCGCATTGTACCCACAGATACATATAATTATTATTTGCCAATTAAAAAATTACTTTAAAACGCTGTGGGATATTTCTCTCTAGCAGTAATCATTGATTGGTATTACTTAAATGTCTATATTTAATATCTCATTCATTTCTTGTTTTCCCCTCTTTTTTTTTCTTTTGTTGAGGCCATGGATTTTTAACATGTATTACTTTAGGCACCATGATAAAAGAAAAACGCTCTTTACTAAATTATGACAAAAGTGTTAAAAGCTAAAAAATAAGTCTCAGAATAAATAAGATTCATTATTCCCTTCCGTGAACACCTATTTTTTCTTTCTTTTCTCTTTGTCTGGGATCTCATTCTGTGATGCTGGGGATGCCTTTGTTTGGCTGCACATCCATCCTTGGACTCTCTGCAGGGCTGCTGTTTAGTAGGAGCTCAGAGATAGCTGCTGAATGAGCAAATGCACAAGGGAATGCATTTTACTTCTGAAAAATGTCCATCATCACATTTACAATGTCTGGCTTCCTACCTCTTTTTTAAAAATTTAAACTTAAAAATTTAAATTAGGGGCCGGCACAGTGGGTCACACCTGTAATCCCAGAATTTTGGGAGGCCAAGGCAGGTGGATCACCTGAGGTCAGGAGATCGAGACCAGCCTGACTAACATAGCGAAACCCCATCTCTACTAAAAATACAAAAATTACCCAGGCATGATGGCACATGCCTGTAATCCCAGCTACTTGGGAGGCTGAGGCAGGAGAATCGCTTGAACCTGGTAGGCAGAGGCTGCAGTGAGCTGAGATTACACCGCTGCACTCCAGCCTGAGTGACAGAGCAAGACTCTGTCTCAAAAAAAAAATTTAAATTATAAATTACAAAATTATAAGTATGTCGCAGAACAGCAACTGGCCTGGTACTCAGTAAGCACTTAAGAAACACCTGATACTATTATTAATACTGTTCTTGCCACTCCTTAAAGTCACCACATTTAGCAAATAAAAGTGCAGGCTGCCTAGGTAAATTTGAGTTTCAGTTAAACAACAAATACTTTTTTTGAGATTGCATAGTTTACTGCCCATTGCTAGATGAACGCGTAGACTTCATGATTAAAGGTATGCCAAATTTTTACAATACCAATATTTACACAAGTATTTTGTCAAAAGCAATAACAAATTCTTGAATTTCTGAAGAGTCTACCTACACAGGCACAGAAACTTATTTTAAATGTCTTCAGAATATAGGAATACAACGATTTAAGAATAAAAATTTCACCACAAGAGGTATAAATATATCAATTTCCTTGCATAGAGTAATAACATTTTTAAAACACATGACATTTTAAAAACAAAGATTGTCTTAAGTGGCAATCCAATTATGATCATTAGAGAGATATTTCTGTAATAAATTTGTAAATAATTTTTGAACACAGAGTGCTGATTTTACTTTTTATCACAGTACCTTTTTTTTTTACATAAAAGAAATTTCTTTACATTTTCCCACCATTGACAATTTATATACTTTGGAATGAGCCTGTTTTAAAAAACAAAACCAAAGAATATTTGCTATAAATCAAATGAGTAACCTGGAAAAAAATCTGAAAACTTGTAATTAGTATGTTTTTACTTCTATGATTTTAGACTATGGTAAAAAGCTTTTGCATTCTGTGATACACATCTTGTCCATTCCTGTTTATCTTTGGATAAACACAAAATACCTCTCATAAGCAGTTCAAATACAGTCTAATACTACATATTACGAAAAGTAGGAACTATGCTGAGCAAAGCTGTAACGGTTCTTTTTCAATCCTCAGGCGAGCTGAACAAAAGTTTTCAACCTCAGAGTAATGAAGGACAGGCATCAGTTTCACAGAATGCTAGATGGCTGTGACAAGCAAAGATATGTGGGGTTTTTTGTTCATTTAAGAAGGTAGTGGAATATTAAAGTTTAAAGTTTGTTCAAAATGACAGATCATCTGGAAACTAAATTGCAGCAATTGACATCTTATAGCTGGAAACATTTAGCAAAATCAGGTTTGCTTATTTTTACTTGAAAATGTCAAGATTAACAGCATGGACACATTGGATAAATCCGGAGGTCGATGTGCCCTCAGAATGTGTCTTTATGAGTAATTCTTCAAGATTAAAAGAAAATGTATGCTAGAAAATTGTGTTTCTGTCAGACTAAAAATACTACGTCCTCAATTTATAAGCTTCCTACACAGCCTGGAAGCCCCTGATGGGCTGAAGCCCTCCGCTGCCCATCTGTTCCTTTCCCTTTGCATGGCACGCAAGATCTCGGGCCCTCCTGTAGGGTGGAGTAGGAGAGATTCAGGCTGGACACGTCCCCATCATCTCCCACCCCTACCCACTGAACCCTGGAATATCAGGCTGGGCACTGGGGCTCACACCTGTTATCTCAGCACTTTAGGAGGCTGAGGCGGGCAGATCACCTGAGGTCAGGAGTTTGAGACCAGCCTGGCCAACATGGTGAAACTCCATCTCTACTAAACATAAAATTAAAATATAATTAATTTATAATTATTAAAAATTAGCTTGGCATGATGGAGGGTTCCTGTAATTCCAGCTACTTGGGAGCTGATTCAGGAGAATTGCCTGGCCCCTGGAAGCATAGGTAGCAGTGAGCCCAGAACACACTGCTGCACTCCAGCCTGGGCAACAAGAGTGAAACTCCATCTCAAAAAGAAACAAACAAACAAAAAAAAAAAATCACATTTTACCCCATAAATACATAAAATTTTTGTCCGTGTAAAAATTTTAAAAATCTAATCAAAAATGCCATGGAATATTTTTCCCTAACAGTAATTGATTATCTATATTTAATAGACAATATTTAACTGTCTATATTTAACAGTAATCAAATGTCTATATTTAATATCTCATTCATTTGTTGTTTTTCTCTTTTTTTTTGTTATTGAGGCCATGGATTTTTTTTTCTTTACTTTCTTTTTTTTTAAATTATACTGTAAGTTCTGGGGTACATGTGCATATCACACAGGATTGTTACACAGGTATACACAGGCCATGGTGGTTTGCTGCATCCATCTCCCGATCATCTACATTAGATATTTCTCCTAATGTTATCCCTCCCCAATCCCCCTGCCCCTGCTATTCCTTCCCCAGCCTCCCCACCCCCCAACAGGCCCCGCTATGTGATGTTCCCCTCCCTGTATCCATGTGTTCTCATTGTTCAACACCCACTTACGAGTGAGAACATGCAGTGTTTGGTTTTCTGTTCTTTTGTCAGTTTACTGAGAATGATGGTTTCCAGATTCATCCATGTCCCTGCAAAGGACATGAATTCATCCTTTTTTATGGCTGCATAGTATTCCATGGTGTACATGTGCCACATTTTCTTTATCCAGTCTATCATTGATGGGCATTTGGGTTGTTTCCAAGTCTTTGCTATCGTAAACAGTGCTGCAATGAACATACATGTGCATGTGTCTTTATAACAGAATGATTTATAATCCTTTGGGTATATACTCAGTAATGGGATTGCTGGGTCAAATGGGATTTCTATTTCTAGATCCTTGAGGAATCGCCACACTGTCTTCCACAATGGTTGAACTAATTTACACTCCCACCAACAGTGTAAAAGTGTTCCTATTTCTCCACATCCTCTCCAGCATCTGTTGTCTCCAGATTTTTTAATGA
>CAUYLG010072650.1:0-28599 GCA_963573385.1 Cacajao melanocephalus | reverse complement strand
AGAGGGAGGATGGGGGTGAGAGGGAGGGTGGGAGTGAGAGGGAGGCTGGGAGAGGGAGGCTGGGGGTGAGAGAGAGGCTGGGGTGAGAGAGAGGCTGGGGGTGAGAGGGAGGCTGGGGGTGAGAGGGAGGCTGGGGGTGAGAGGGAGGATGAAGGTGAGAGGGAGGCTGGGGGTGAGAGAGAGACTAGGGGTGAGAGGGAGGATGAGGGTGAGATGGAGGCTGGGACCACTTTGCTGTGGTGATTATGAGCATGGTCTCCAGGATCAGAGGGCCCAAATCGAATCCCAGCCCTCCCACATCCTAACTATATGACTTTGGACAACTGACTCATCTCCATGCCTTAGTTTTCTTATCTGTAGAAATGGGACTCCCAATAGCTCCTACCCTAGGGGGCTGAATTAACTGAGTTAATATATGCAGAGAACTGCTGCCTGGCCTGTGGAAAAGTTGGGTAAGATAAAAGTGTTTGCTATGATTGTCGTTCTTAGACATGTGGACAGGGACCGCATGTGGCTGCCGATGTGTGGTTGGGTCTCGTGTATGAGTGTCTGTGTGCATGTGTGCATCTGCAGCCAGCACTTGTCTGTGGGGTGTGTTTGTGTCTATATGTAAGTGTGTGGTGGGGACTGGGGTCAGGGAATCCATGGAGCAAATGAATCTCTGGGAGAAGACCCATCTATCCTGGGCAAAGAAGCCCTTCAGTGAGAAATAGGAAGCATCACTTATAAATAATAATCTATATTACTTCCCTACTTAAAAGCCTCCAGAAGTTCCCCTTTATTCATTCATTCTGTTGCAGAGGTCGTACTACGCACCAACCCCAGCCTCCTTGGCCTTTTCCATTTGCTGTTGATTATATACAGCTTGTTCTCCCATATACACTTCTCTTTGGCCTTCTAAACCCAAGTTAGATGCTGCTGTCTCTGACAAGCTTTCCTGACTACAGAAAAGGCCATGTTGATGGGTTCCCTTGGCATCCAGGTTTTTACACCCACAGCAAGATCAGTGACTCTTGTCTATTCACCACTGAATCCCCAGCACGAGGTGAGAGCCTCAGCACAAGCATTTTGAATGAATGGATGAATGAATTTTCAACATGAGGACACCCACAAGGGGTCCCGGTTCTGCAGACCATTTCAACCAAGAGCCTGGGAACTGGGGTTTACCAGTTTCTTAATTCCTGCCACTGTCACTTCCATCTGTGCCACTGGCTCCCTACCAGAAAGGCAGCAAAGCCTGGATGCAGATGGCTCGGTAAGAGTTAAAAGAGCAGTAGGCGTTGGCTGATGGGGTCAGCTAGCTCCCCAAGGCTGCTAGAAGTATTGGAAGCAGAGGGAAGCAAGGCAGGAAAGTGGTCAGCGTCCTTCAGATAAAGGGGGCATTTGACCTTGGGGGCAGTCCAAGGCCCTTCCCTGGAGGCTCCCAGCATGCCAAGCCCTGACCCCCAGGGTAGGCCAAGGAAGCTGCCTTGACTGGAGGAGCCACACATGGGGCTGGACATCAAGCCTCGCTTTATCTCCTCAGGCCACACGTCAGTTAGGAGTGCTGGGCACACAGCAGGACTGGCTCACAGGAAGCTGGAGGAGTTTCTGTCTTTCTAGGGGTCAGAGGTGACTGGGACTTGTCAGTCAGGGAAATGGGAACTTCCTGTGTCCCTCCCCAGAGCTGAGACTGGCAGCAGGAACCCAGATGGAACTGGTAGGCCAGAATGCAAAGATGTGAGTTTCATGGCCTATTCCCCCTGCAAGACATAGGATTGGATTTCACTGTACATACATGCATAGCATGTGTGCATGTGTGTGTGCTCACATGTGCATAGTGTGTGCATCCATGCACACATGGACCGTAGCTGTGGGGCAAAAATTCAGGGTTTGTGTGTTTCTAGATGAATCTGTTGTTGTGTCCAAATTTGTCTACCTTGTTGTGAATGCTTTTGGCATATGTGTGAAGCAGGAATTTGTGTGTGTCCATATGTGCTTATGTATGTAAACATACATCTGCCTGAGATGTATGTAAGCCTGTGTGCTGAACGTATGTGGATGAACGCATAGGGGATGGGGGCCTGATTTTAACAAACAGTTTTGGAGCCCAGTAAGATGGAATCATTGAAGGAGGGGACACGAAGCCACGACACTGGAAACATCTGTCCCCTTGTATGGCCCTGGGGTCTCTGGAGAGGGTTTTATGTTTCCTTCTTGCCAAAAAGGAAAATGTGATGCTTCTTGCTCAAATATAGCAGCACAGTCACTCCCTATTAAATAAGATGTCCAGTCTGGCTCAGTACGGGTTATTAATCAGAGACAAGTGACCAGAAGGAGAGGCAGGAGATCATCTTTATGGATGGGGGGTCAACTGAACTTCCCTTCTGCTAGGGAGAGGTCCTAAACCAGGTCCACCCCAGTCCAGCTCCATCTGGCCCCAGCGGGGGCACCTCAGGCAGGTAGGTGCAGCATCAGCAGTGGGTCGTAAGGCGTCTGGTTGGAAAGGTGGTCCCTGCCTTGAACGACCATAGAGGAGCCCCCTAAACTCAGGAGCTTTGAAAGCACAGAGGAAGAGGCCACTGCTATAAGACCTCATAGAGTGGGGAGAGTGAGTAGAATCTTCTCCTTCACAGGATTTAAGAAAGTTTGTTATTTATAGTTTTTCGGCATTTGTGTGATATTTGCTCAATGTCCGTTTCAAACAGATCAGGAGTTGGCGAACTACAACCAGTAGGCCAAATGTGGCTTACTGCCTTTTTTTGTAAATCAAGTTTTATGGGAACACTGCCATACCCAGCTTGTATACCTTCTACGGCTACTCCCACACTACAACAGCAAAGTAGAGTAGTTGTGACACAGACCCTATGGCCTGTAAGGCCTATTTACTATCTGTCTCTTTATAGAAAAAAGTTTGCTGACCCCTGCACTAGACTGTTGATTTCATAAGGGCAGGAAGGAAAAGCTCAACACACAGCAAGTGCATAATAATATTAGTTGAATCAATGAATGACTTAGTTCATTTTGGAGGATGATTCCAGGCAGAGGAAATAATGTGTGCAGAAGCATGGAGCCAAGAAACAGCCTTAGGCGTACTGGTGACGGGAGGGTGGAGCACAGAGAAAACAGACCCACGTGCGCGCGCACGCACACCCACGCGCACACGCACGCATACGCACGCTCGCGCGCGCGCACGCACACACACTCGTGCGCACACACTCACACATACACGCATACACATGCATGAACGCATGCTGGGAAATGTGGCAGCCCAGAGGCTAACACAGCAGAAGGAGTATTTGGCCAGGGAAGGCATCTCTGAGGAGGTGACACTGAGCAGAGTCCTGCAGACCTACAGGCATTTTGCAGGGGAAGATGGAGGAACGTCATTCCATTCTAGGTGGTGGGACTGTCAGAGGCAAAGGCCTGGAGGCCTGATAGAAGGAAGCATTGGTGCTGGGCACCGCTAATGACACTGAATCTGCATATGCCTGTGATGGGACCCTTTGGCCCACATGAAGCTAGAGAGGATTTTAGGCCCGGATTTGCAGGGCCTGGAAGGGCTGCCCACAGGGAGTGTGGACTTCGTTCTCTGGGCACTGAGGAATCAATCACTGGAGGTGTCAGTGGAGACTCCAGGGAGACCCAGGTAGGTGAGGAATTCAGGACTCTGGGTAGGCCACTTTTCTTCTCTAGACTAGTTTTAGTGGTAATATGGGAATGATAATGCCTGCCTCCCAGAGTAGGTGAAGGATTACTTGAGATCAGAGATGTGAGAAATTCAGCCCGTGCTTGACACAGAGTGGCTAACAAGCAGGGTTGTTGGACAAAACACAGGACGCCCAATTAAAGTTGAATTTCAGATAAGTAACAAACCGTGTCTTAGTATAAGCATGCTCCAAGTAGTGCATGGGACATGCTTATATTGAAAAATTCTTCATTGTTTTTCTGAAATTCAAAAATTTCAGAAATTCAGAAGTTCTAACTGGATGTCTTGTATTCTTTGCTAAATCTGGCAACTCAACTGCCCAAGGGGCTGGCTGAACCTGGTCTTTATTGGTGGCTTCAAGGCCCTGAAAACCTGCCAGTGATGCCAGAAGCAGGATGACAAGCTTGTGGGACTGAACACTGGGGAGGTGAGGTGTCATGGAACCCAGTCGTCTTGGCTAATAAGGAAGGAAGTAAAGGTTCAGAGAAGGGAAGGAACTAGCTCAGGGTCACCCAGCCAGATGTGGTCCTAGTGTTCTGCTTTTCTCTGTGGCTGGTCGAGAGAGAGCTTTGACTCATGGGGGATGTTCCCTGGGACAGCTTAGAGGGATTCTACCAGACAGCTGTGAGAATTCCGAGTATGGCTTCTAGAATCTTCAGGGGCATCCCTGTCTTGGCAGCAGATGCAGCCTGTGATCTTCACCACATCCCTTACCCCATCCATGCCTCAATTCATCCAGCCATAAAATGGGTCTAATTACACCCACCTTACAGGTGAGTTGTGAGGATTAATTAATGTTTGTAAAGGCTTTGTAATCCTTGGATGAAAGACGCTCCTTACATATAAAGGGTCATTATTTTTATTATTATTATACAAGTGCCAAGTATTATTACCTTAATTAGCTTTTCTAGATATCAAAAGCAATTAGACGGATCACTTGTTGAATGCCATTTTGGAAACCCAAGTCACAGAAACTCACACATTCACCTGTTATCTCACATTTTTGGCAAGGTGCCATCCTAAGCCAAAAGGGAGGGCTGAGATTTGCAAAAATAATTTGTTTTTGTCTCTGGCCAAGTTTCACCCCGTTGCAAAATTTTCCAGGTATTTAAAATTCCCTGAAAAACAGAGGTTTTAGTTTTTGCTTTTGTGGAAATTCTTATAAGGGGTTTTTTTTGGGGAGAAGGCTTAGTTTTGCAGCCCAGGCAATCTGGTCTAGGAATGGCAATTTATCCTGTTTACCCTGATGTACAGAGAAGTCCAGGACTTAGCCGCCAGAGCCAGTCCAAGTGAGGTGAAGGCATCTCTCTCCCTCTCTCTTTTTCTTTTCTTTTCTTTTTTTTTGAGTTGGAGTCTCACTCTGTTGTCCAGGCTGGAGTGCAGTGGCATGATCTTGGCTCACTGCAACCTCGGCTCACTGCAACCTCTCCCTCCTGGGTTCAAGCGATTCTTCTGCCTCAGCCTCCTGAGTAGCTGAGACTACAGGCGCATGCCACCACACCCGGCTAATTTTTTTTTTTTTGTATTTTTAGTAGAGTTGGGGTTTCACCATGTTGGTCAGGCTGGTCTCGGACTCCTGACCTCAAGATCCACCTGTCTCGGCCTCCTAAAGTGCTGGGATTACAGATGTAAGCCAACACGCCCAGCCTTAAAGGCATCTCTTGATGGGGGCCTACTGTGTGTCAAGTTCTATCCCAATGTGTGCATATTTTAAAATTATAATTCCATGCCGTAGGTAGGAGCTTTCCGACCTTCATTTTACAAACAAGGACACTGTGGCTCAGAGGAGTTAAATGACATAGGCAGGAAGTACAAGAAGAATGCAAACCCAGGTCTTGCTGATTCTATAACCTACATCTAGGTTTGATGCAGTTTCTACCTCTCTGTGTTACCTGGAATCTACCTGGCCTGGGTCTAAACTGGCTCATAAATAGTCAAGTGGTTTTCTGGTATTTAAGAGATGGAATCATATAGGTTGTATACATCACTGTGGTGCTGGGGGTCGCCTGCAACCCCAGCCTGGCAAATCTGCTCAGGCCTTGGTTCAATACGGCTTTGCCTAGTCAGGGTCTTTGGAGCCAGCTCAAAACCCCAGAGTTTAGGTGGAGGAGGGGACTGTGGCCTGGTTGTGTCCATTAGGGCAGGCAAAACAGGTCAGGGCAGAAATCAGCGGGGCGAGGCTCCCTCTGTACTGTCCAGTTAGCTGGGGGGTTGGGGGGCAGTGGGGAGCTGGCTGTAATTAACTTTACCAGCGTCCTTGACAGAGGTGAGAAAACCTTTCCCCTACTTCCCTTTCTACTCTGTCCAGCTTCCTCAATGACCTTGAGGACCCTCCCAAAGCTGTGACTAGGCCAGGGGGCACTGAACTGAGCCATGCTGCCAGTGTGTTCCAAACCAGGATTATATCCCAGCTCTATAGTTCCACAAATCCATTTTCTTTTTACAAAACCTCCCTGAGGGCTGGGCTGGGCCCTTTGTGAAGTCAGTGGATGCATTAAGAGATTGTTGGAGTGTTGGGGGATTGATGGATGGAAGGAGGGAGGAGTTGACAGTGTAGGAAGAGATTGACATATTAATGGAAGGGTTGCTGAATGGATAGATGAATGGGATGGTAGATGGGGCTAGGTATTGGTGGGTTAGACATGGAATTGTATGTACAAATGGAAGGAAGCTTGGCCCACTGAATGGATGGGTTAGCATGTGGGTGTAGGAATTGATGAGGGTGAAAGTAAGTGTACGGAGGGGTTGGAGATTTTGGAGGTTGGATGGAGGATTTGGAAAAAGATAGAGGGGCTGGTAGGTCAGGAGTTGGAGGAAGGGGGAGGGGTTGACAAATGTGTAGACAAGTTGACAGATGGGTGGAGGGAGTGGTGGATGGATGAAGGAGTTTTGAAGATAAATGGAGAATCGCACATGGATAGAAAGAAGGTCAGATGGAGAGGAGGAGCTGGGAAATACAGGGGCTGAATCATGGATGGAAGGATTGGTAGGTTAGGAAATGGTAGTGACTCAAGGTTCTGTGGAGGTTGAAGGAGTTGGAGGAAGGGTAGAAAAGTTGGCCTATAAAGGAGAATGAGTGGATGGAAAGCGGTTGGCAGGTGGGTAGGGAGTTGGTGGAAGGACGAGGAGTGGGATTTTGGAGCTTCTGGTGAATGAAAGTTTAGATAGATGGGTGGAGATAGGTAAATGGAGGATGGTGGATACATCGAGGAGATGTCAGATAGGAGAAAGGATTGGCAGATGGGAAGAGGAGGTGGCAAAGGGGTGGAAAAATGGAAGACTGGCAAAACCCTCTGTGGAAAGTTATAGGGGTAGGTACAAGAGTAGGAACGTTGTCTAAATCAGTAATGGAAGAATTGCCTTGTAGCCTAGGCATTAGTCGGGACAAGCCTCCCCTTATTTCCTCGGGCCTCAGACACCTTTTGCCTGCAGGTGCTTGGGGGGCCATTCCAGGTAGTAGAAACCTTCAGTGTCCAGCTCAGTGGGTGGCCCTGACCATCCTCTCCCTCACATCTTCCCTCCCTCTCCAGAGCTAGGCTCTCCCGAGCCTCATAAATTCCCGGTCCAGAAGGCTTTCTGTAATTAACTCTGCAACATTAGCCCAAAAGGTGGGGCAGGTGGGGCAGGTGGGGCTGTGAAGAAAGGAGCTGACTCAGAGGCAGATGTCTATCTCCTGATGCTGTGTTAAGTGTGGCTACTGTCCAGCACAACAGGGGCGGTTGGCAGGGTGCCTCCCTTCCCCACCAGCTGCTTGGGCTCCACTCTGGCCTCCCCGCAAAAACTTGGGACCAGGGGGGAAAGTTAACTAGGTAGGAACCGCTTCCCCCCGTACCCCCCACGCTCTCTTTTTCTCTTTCCCTTTGCTTCTCTCATTCTCATTCTCTCTTCTATTCTCACCTCTTTTATTTATCTTTTCTCTTCTGTACCTATTTCTCCCATTCATTCTCTGTCTGTTTCTATTTTTCTTTGTCTCTGATTCTTTCTCATTTTATGTCTTGTTCTCTTTCTCTCCCTCCTCTATCCCTAGGTTACCTCCCACTTGCTGTTTTTGGTGGTTCCCCTCCCCGTTTTCTCCGTCATTTTCTCCATTTTCATCTGTTTTCTTTTCTGCCTCTCTCATGGGCGGGTCTCTACACCTCACAATGGAAGCCTGTTCCTTTCTTATGCACCATCTCTCCTGTCAATATATGTCTTTACACAAAAGTAGAATAGTTTTGAGGGATGTTCTCTCCTGGGTTTTTGTTTTTTGAGATGGAGTCTCAAAAAAAAAAAAAAAAACCCAGCCTGTCACCCAGGCTGGAGTGCGGTGGTGCGATCCTGGCTCACTGCAAACTTTGCCTCCCTGATTCAAGCAATTCTCCTGCCTCAGCCTTTCTAGAAGCTGGGATTACAGGCACCTGCCACCACGCCCAGCTAATTTTTGTGTTTTTAGTAGAGGCGGGGTTTCACCATGTTGGCCAGTCTGGTCTCAAACTCCTGACCTCAGGTGATCCTCCTGCCTCAACCTCCTGAAGTGCTGGGATTACAGGCATGAGCTACTGTGCCCAGCCCTCTCCTGGGTTTTGAATTAGGTTTAGAATCTTCTCAGAGAGCATTTCTCCTTCTATTGATTTGTAATAAAAACGGTGTAGTCAACCCACTGGAAAGCTCTGGCTGGAGCTGGAGGGGAAACTGGGGAGGAAGAATAGTGGTCACTGCAGACAGCAGGCCCTGGTCAAAGAAGGCTCTTCCCCGATGCAGAGGATAAGCCTGGGCTGGGAACACAGAGGAGCAGGATCCTGGCATGGACACAGGTGAAAACCTGATGTTGAGTTGACCATCTCATGGGGCCGAGTTTTCTTTTCAAGGAGCCCAGAAAATATCATAGTGGTCAAAGTACTGGTGTTTGAGAGGCCTGAGTTCAAGTTCCAGCTCTAACACCACTCACTAGCTGTGGGATCTCAGACAGGTTACTTAGCCTCTCTGATCCTCACTTTGCTCATCTCTAAAATAAGACTAATAAGACTTTTCTTGTGGGGTTGTTCAGAAAATTAAATGAGAATATTGGAAGAAAGGCATCCGTATCGATCATGATTCAGCCAGAGAAGCAAAACCACTAAGAATGGCATAAAATAAGGACTTTCTTAGGAGGGTTTGGTCCTGTGCAGTTGTGGAAGCTGGTTCAACCGTCTACAGGAGGCTGTTACTTCTGTGTCTGGGCCTGCAATCAACAGAACGAGCAGGTGGGGAAGGAAAGATGGACAGAAACTGGAGGGCAAGGGCAAAGCAGAATGTGAGCTGGGCTATACAAGGATGCATTGAATCTGCACAGGTCTCTCATCCCCTTGAAGTCTCCAACTTTGAAGCTGTGAGTAACCTGCTGGAGATGTGATGCCTGTTGTCACATTGCTGCCCACACTCATGGTCCAGGAGTTGAGGAGGCTGGAGGAGGAGGCCTAGCAGGAAGTGGAGGAGCTACAATCTGGGTGCTGCCCCATGTCAACCAGTAATACCCACCAGGGGCAGAGAGGTCCGAAGTCACACAGCTGGTGAGTGATGGCTCTTCCATCTGACTGCAAGTCCATTGTTCTGCTGTGCACACTGTGCCCTCAGCAGGAGTGGAGAGAGACATTCACGGGCTTGTGTCATTGAGAAGTGGTCTAAGGAAGATGAGGCCCAGGTATCCATCTCTCCATAGATTCTGCTCCCCCTCATCCCACGATTTCAAGAGCATGTTCTGTTCACAGTACGTTTTTAGCTCCAGGAATCTGGCTTGGGGCTGTGGTTGGGCTAACCCACTTCTCGGTGGTGAGGCCCAGGATTTGGAGATGAGGAGAGGGCTTGTCATTTGTGGCAGTGGCTCAGTACTAAGTGATCTGTGACCCCTTTACATGCCTGGGAAGAAAGTGGCTACTAAGGAGATGCACATCCAAGGACTAAATTTCCCAGGTTCTCTTGCAAAGGTGGGGCCTCTGGCATGTGAGTGGAAGTAATGTGCATCACTTTCTGGCCAGGGAGCTTAAGAAGAAGGTGGAGCTTCTCCATTTGCTTACTCTCCTGCCAGCAGGTTGTCAACACTCAATGTAATCTTAGAAGCCACATGTTGATTATGGTAGAGCCATCATCCGCCTGGGTCATTGACCTAACCCAGTGGTTCTCAAAGTGTGGTCCCCAGACCAGCAGCATCAGCATTGTCTAGGAACATGTTAGAGCTGAACTCAGGCACCACCCTAGATCTACTTAATTTGAAAACTCTGGGGTAGGGCTCAGTCATCTGTGCTTTAAGAAACTTCCAGGGGAACTTAATGCATGCTCAAGCTTGAAACCCCTGCCCCTCCTAGTCACCATTCCATTCGTAGCTCCTGAATTGACAGCCAGGCTCAAGACTGCTCAGGAGGTTTCATGCTCACCCTCATGGCCATCCTTACCCCTCAACCCACCATTGCCTCTCAGGGGATTTCATAAATAAGATAGCAGTGGCACATGCTCTATCTAATTCTTAACATGAAGGCAGCACCAGAAAATGGTATTCTCATGAGATAATTTATTAATTCCTTCCTCATTTTTTCATTCTCTGAGCAGTCACAGAGAAGCATTAGGTTGACTGGAAAACCTCCCTGGAGGGTCTACAAAATACAGTTTAGATCAGCAGCCCTATAGGTAGGTTTTGTTATCACCACAGTTTTATAGATGCAAACTTGAGGTTCAGGGAGTGTGGGTGAGAGGTGGGGCCAGGATTCGAGCCTGGTTCTCTCTGCTTACATCTTCCACATTCTTTTGGCACTCTCTTGGCTTCCATGCCTGCATTTCCAGGTGATTGGTCTTTTGCAAACAGAACTCACCAATTCCAACCTCTTTGTACCTGAGAGGGAAGAATCACATCGGGCATCCAGGCCATTTGAGAAAAATTTGCTGTCACCTTTCCCCAGATGTGTTACACGGGGGCATATGTTTGCATTATGCCCATGACTATGAATTCAATACATCCTGAAAGAGTGAATGAATGAGTTAATTAGCAACTGGGTAGCTAGCTTGAACACCTCATCTAACTTTGCTTATCTAGAAACTTCTTGTATTCTTCCAGATTGAGAAAACATTTTCTGCAAAGAAGCTGGCACCCAGCTATAATTGCTGCAGTTGTTTGTGGAGGGCAAACAAATGGACATAGTCCTCATGGAACATGAATGACGTGGTACAGGTTAGGGCAGTGGTTCTCAAACTTGAACATGTGTTCAAGAATCACCTGTAGAACTTTAGAACACAGACTTCCATGACCCAACCCCAGAGTTTATGATTTGGTAGGTCTGGGACAGACCCAAAAATTTGCATTTCTAACAATTTCCTAGATGATGCTGATGCTGCTTGTCTGGGTACCACACTTTGAGAATCATGGGATTAGGGTAATACCAGATACTGCAATGAAATGACAATGGCTTAAACCTGTAAGCATGTATATCCCACTTCCTTGTAGGGGAGTGACTGAATATGTTGTGATATGACATATAATATAGCTGTAAAATGAATCCAATATAAGAAGATTGATCTGAAGTAATAGTTGTGGTCTATCGACTGAGATAAGCAACTTGCCGAGAAATTTATATAGCCTAATCTCATTTTTGTAAAACAAGAAACTAAACCAAAATCAAAATAAAACAGCCCATCTCCCCAAACGTATAGCCATATATATATATATATATTTTACAATGTAGGGCAAAATACATAAGACTATACCTGATTATCAACATAAGGGTACCTCTGAAAGTTAAGGGAGATTATTAGCTTTCTAATAATATTCCCCTACTATTCATTCATTCATCAAAACTGCCACGGTTCTGGCATCATATGCATCCTAAGAAGATGTAATGTTTAGAATTATTAGAATAATTTTAAAATGCAAGAAATAATGAAAACCACTCAGCTCATAGAAGGGTGGATTTAATTCTGCTTTGTTTTTTTTTGTGTGTAGCCCCCGACAGGGATGGGGCAGTGTTTCTTCTGTCTATAGGGCACATGATGCTGGTATCATGGCAGTTTTGATGAATGGATGAATGACCATGCCAGTGACCACTGGCATTCACTGAGAATCTTACTTTTGGGGGCCAGGGCATGCCCATGAGAGCAAACAATCTAGGAGCCCCCAAATGGGGATGTATTGAGAGGGCAGCTACTCCAGGATGTACTCCATGATGCCCTGGCTTTAGACAGGTGAGTATTGTACCAGCTTGACCCTCCCTTCTTGAGTCTAAGTGTCTGGTGGATCCCAGAGGTTCATTCCTGAAACTGATAGTAAACAGTAGAGGCTTCAGCACTGATGAGCAAGGAGGTATTCCTCCCAGAGGAGGGAAGTAGAGATGTGACTTATTACACACCAAACTCAGAGTCCTTGGGCCCAAAGTGTTCCAAATAAAGCTAGGGTAGGATTCCAAGCTCCATGCTCATAGGCTGCACTCTCTTCCTCCTTGGTGAGTGGCTAGGCTGACTTTCACAGGGATATTAGGGACCTGGTTCTTTGGGGTTTGTGAGCCCACACTGGCAGGGCTGCTTTTAAAGCTCACTTAATTACACCTCCGAGCAGGTTCAGGGGGTTCTTGGGCACAGGGGCCTTGGGCCATGTGTTGGGGTCTCTGACAGCCCTCCTGGGTGCTGGCTCTCAGGGATGCTGAGTTATACTCTGCAGCTATGCTTGGTTCCTTATGGGAACTTGAGAGGACAAACCAGCTGGAGAGTCATTTGCAATTATTCAGTGGGGGAAGTGAGGAGATGGTTTCACATGGTGGAGACAGTTGAGGGAGAAGGGAAGGGGATTCTTAGAGGGAAAAACTCTGAGGAAAGGTTCCAATCCACAAAGGTTAAGACAGGAAATCCCTTCATGGGAACCCAAATCATGAGCAACTTGATTCAGGCTGCTTGGCATAGGGGAGTAAGCGCCGAATAGGAAGTTTAGATCCCAGTTCAGCCAATGTTTAGCTGTGTGACCCTGTGCCAGGCTTTTTGCTTAGTTGAATGTCAGAAATAGTGGCCGCATTCACCTTCACAACAGTCCTATGCAGTAGGTGCACCCATCATCCACATTTGCCCTTGGGAAAACAGAGGCTCAGAAGACCTCACAGCTAGAAAGTATCAGAGTTAGACCGGAGCTCAGGCTTTGTGCTGGTGTTTTCATTACTGGTATTTCTTTTTTCTTATTTTTTCTTCATTACTTGTATGTCTATATCTTCTCTCTTAAATTCTCTGAACCTCACTTTAGGGTTCACCTATTAGAAAGGTTTTGTATTTGTCAATTTCCAGCCAAGAAATGGGAATTGCTCAAGGTTTTTCAAACAAAGAAAATTTAATCCAGGGAGTTAGTCACACAAATGACTGAAGACACTGAGAGGCAATTCAGATTTTAGTAAGAGCCGGAAGCTGCACCTGTCCCCTTGGGCTGCAGGAACAATGGGAGGAGGCCATGGGAGGAGATCTTGTTAATCAGATTCCAAGAGTCTGGCCACTAGCAGAAGCTAAGACCATGGTGGTTTAGGCCCTGTGGGAGGGGCACTATGGCAGTAATTACTGCCAGAGATGCCACTAGGAGCACAGGGGAAGGGAGAAACATATCCTGGCTTCTCCTCAGCCCTCTTGCTCACATGCTTCCCATTGGTTAAAACTACCTTGAAGGCAGAGGACAAGGGGCCCTGGGGAGTGTAGATCCCACAGCAGATCAGAGGAAGGGTGCCAAATGGATCTGAGATCAGACAGGCTGTTGACCAGTTCAGAGCTAAGGGTTGTTGGGAGCACTAAAGAAGACCATGTGGCATACAACGTGAGACAGGATGACAAAGCTTGTAGGACACCACCTGTGTGACCAGTCTGGCTGATGACCCGCTACCACTGTTAGGGAATGGAAGTTGCAGAGAATGTGCTTGGATGCATGGCTGTTGAGCCTCCTTAAGGTATGAGCAAACAGTTCAAAAGAGATGCAGAAGGAAGGCAATGCCCTTTGCAGCCAGCAAGGAACTGCCTGCATACCTGACCTGCTGGCATCTTCCCAGGCTTGACTCCAATCATCCAGGTGCCTTTTTTATTCTCTGTCCTGCTGCCTCAGAGTGATCACCCAGGGGACTGTGGGGAGATTCTGGCTCCTGTCTTCTTCATCTGGGGCTGGACACCTGGCTGGCAAGTGTGGGAACAGGGGGAACCACAGAGGGAAGGACATTTGGGTCTAAAATTTAGATATTCCCAAACTTCCTCTGAGACTTTCAGGATTGGAACTGGGGCCATGTGCTTCTCTCCTCTGCTTACCTCTCTGACCATCCTAACATTTGTCCTGGCAGCAGAACTGCTGCTCTTAAATTTTTGGTCAAAGCACCCAAGGTCACTCTAGCAATCCCCCTTCCTTCACCCTTCCCTCTTTTTTTTCCCCTTCCTCTCTCCCTTTTTGAATTCCAATAATTTTTGATCATTTACTATGTGTCAAGCATTCTGCTATGTAAACAATAGGAATATAATGGTGAGTAAAATAGCTTAAAAAATACAGGTTTTTGAAATTTTGAAACCCACTTCTAAATAACTCATGTTAAAATTAGAAATTCTAGAGTATATAATATAGCAAAGATTTGTAACTGAAGAGTAAAGGAAATTCTGTGTAACAAAATGTGTAAAATATACCTAAAGCAGTACTTTGACTGATACTTACAACCTTGAATGCTGATAATAAGCTTAAGAAGATAGGAAAGGAATAATAGACTAAACACCATAAAAGTTTAGAACATAAGAGGGAAATAACAAAGTAAGAGCAAAAGTTAATAATACAAACAGAAGGCCTATTAGGGAGGTTCAACAAACCCATATTGACTCTACATAAAAGCTAGAAATGAAAAGGAGAGTCTCACTACATATACAGCAGACAGATGTTACAAATAAGAAAACAATACATGAATAATTTTATACCAAAATATTGGACATCTTTTTTTTTTATTTTCAGATAGAGTCTCGTTCTGTCACCTAGGCTGGAGTGCAGTGGCATGATCTTGGCTCACTGCAATCTCTGCCCCCGGGTTCAAGCAATTCTCTGTCTCAGCCTCCTGAGTAGCTGGGATTACAGGCATGCACCACCACACTCGGCTAATTTTTGTATTTTTACTAGGGACAGGGTTTTACAATGTTGGTCAGGCTGGTTTTGAACTCCTGACCTCAGGTGATCTGCTCACTTTGGCCTCCCAAAGTGTTGGGATTACAGGTGTGAGCCACCGCTCCTGGCCACCAAACCGTTGGACATCTTTATAAAGTGAACACTTCTAAGAAAAATATAATTTGCTAAAACCGACTTAAGTAGAAGTAAGCAATGCAAATAGATCTATGGCCATTATCTTATTCCAGATAAAAAGTATAATTCTTATTTTATGAATAAGGAAATTGAGGCCTACAGAGGTGAAGAAAATTGCTTAAGAGTCTGCAGGTTGGAAGGGGTGGAGGCAGAGCCAGGTGTGTCTGGATGGCAGGATTCTTTCTCCTGGGTTGGGAGGTCGGGGGAGGTGATGGGGCGAGGCTTCTGCTGGGAAATTCCCCAGAGATGCCTGCTATTTGGGTTGGTCAACTACCAGAAGCTTTTAATGCACCTCTAGGAGAGGCATTTGGCACCTGAATTTTCCCTGAAGGTTTCACCATCACCATCTCCAATTAAAGTGGCACAGTAGCCCTGTACCACCTGGAGAGCATTCGGTACCGCCCATCTGAGGGGAGCAGGATGGGCAGCCCGAGCCTTAGCCTACGGCCCTTTGACTCAGCAACCGCCCAGGCCCAAGAACGCCCAGTGCCTGACTGGGCGCCCACAGCCACGGCCCAGGCCTCTGAGCCAGGTTGCCTCTTGGGAAAAAGCAGGTGGTGGCTTGCTGCAGAGAACATGTGGGTGACAAGCTCCCACCATTTGAGGCCTCCAAGAAGCCACATCCTGTGGATGGGAAATGAGTCTTGAAATGGAAATTGTGATTGAAGACGCAATGACTGACCTTGGCCTTGAGGACACTTGTGAAGTGGCATCCATCTGTCTGCTTTGCATCCCTTCACCCTTTCTCTGGGGAATATCACCTCACCCTCCCTTTCTTGGGGTTCTGGTGAGGTTGCCAAGGACAAAATCCTACCATCTGTGGCCACAGTAGGCAAGCTGACAAGCTCTTCCCTCATTTGGGCTATATGGATACTGCCTCTTCCTCTGGGTTCGCTAAACGCCAGTGATGTCAGCCTGGGGTTTTCTGGGGACATGCCCACCACCCTCTGCATCACAATAGCAAGAGGAGAAAATGAGGAAGCACACAGAGGCACACAAAGCTGAGAGAAAGTGGAGATACCTGACAATATTATTTGATCTCCTGGATCCAGATGAGCCTGCAGCACCACTTCCCTTCTGTAGTAGGGGCCAATATTGTCTTTTATTTTTTCTTTTTTCTGAAACAGAGTCTCACTCTGTCACGCAGGCTGGAGAGCCGTGGTGCCATCTCAACTTACTGCAACCTCTGCCTCCAGGGTTCAAGCAATTCTCCTGCTCAGCCTCCTGAGTAGCTGGAACTACAGGCGCCCTCCACCGCACCTGACTAATTTTTGTATTTTTAGTAGAGACGGGGTTTTGATATGTTGGGCAGGCTGGTCTCGATCTCCTGACCTGAAGTGATCAGCCTGCCTTAGCCTCCCAAAGTACTGGAATTGCTGACGTGAGCTGCTGCACTTGGCCAATCTTGTCTCTTTGTTCTTAAATATGTTTGAGTTGGGCTTTTGTCTCCTGAAACCCAGCGTAGCTGACTAACGCAGTTTGTCTTGGGTTCCCGCTTTCTGTGTCCCTTCTGAGTGACTAATTTCTTTGACACCCTATGACTCCCCTCAAGTGCTCTCAGGAAACAGGCCACACAAAGCATTCAACTAGCTGTTTTCAGTTGAATGTTTAGCTTGGCTCTGAATATTTAATGGTTGGCATAATGATAAAGAATCATGAAAAAGAGCGTGCAGAGGTGGGAACTCAAGAAAACATATCTGCTTGGCGAAGGGGTAGACAAAGATATTCATCACTGCTAACATTGCTTGGGTCAGAAATGGTGCCCTGTGCTCCCAGTGAATCAGCTCACTTTATCTGCACAGTGGCTATACTTGTTAGCTTCTATTATTTTTCATTTTATTTTACAGATGAGAAAACTGAGGTTGCAGAGCTTAGATAATTTGCCTACGGTTGCAGAGTTAGGAAGCCGTGATGCCAAATTTTGAACTGAGGAATTTTACTTAGTAATGTTCTGAACTACTTTGTTCATTTAAATGATTAAGTGACTTAAACAAGTTTAGCTTGATGAAATTGGTTGGCCATGGTAGTGGGGAGTGCTAGACTTTTTCCCCCCAAAATTATCTTTAATGTATTTAATATTGTGTTCTTAAGTTAAGGACAAATAGAAAAGGTAAGTTTTTTTTGTTTGTTTTGTTTTGTTTTGTTTTTTTGAGGGGGGTTGCATAAGAAATGCTGTGAGTTAAAAGAAGAAACTAAAACGGACAATAAACCCTGAAACAACCCTTTCCATGGCTACCGGAATTCCCCCATCAAACCAAAGTGATTCTGTTCTCTTCGTAAAAGGAAAAGCTGTCATAGAGCCCCTCTGCCTGGAGGTTAAAGGCTGTATTTCAGCACCTGACTAAAAGCTCTCCAAATCTGGTGCTGATCACTTTCCCAAAATTACCCACTGCACCCATTGCCCTGAGGCAGCTTCGCTGAGCCCCTGAGGTTTCAGCTTTAGAGTCCTCGCTAGTGGTCCTAGCAAGGTATTCCCATGGCCGTGTGGTTCTGCAAAATTTGCAAAAATAAGATATTTAAACTGGCCTAGGTTAAGGCCACTCTCTCTTCTTCTCTGATATTTGTACCATTCCTCTGTCTCTTCTATACTGTCAGAGTGGTCCCAAGGACTTAGGGAATCTGGCTAAGAAGAAATTGAGTTGGGGATACACTTAGTTTGGATTTATAGTTGTGTGATTTGCAGTGGCTTGCATATATAGGTAAGTAATTGCTAATCATCCCAGTGTAGAAATCTGCTTCCAAGGACACTGGGACCACCTACTGTGCCGACTCACATGTGATGTGTGAATGTTGCGAAGTGAAGGTTTGGGGCCAGAGGCTATTTCACAATGTGAACGTGTTCTGTGGTGCCCAACGTATGGCGGAGAAACCACATTTGAAATATACAGAGCTGGAAGCTAGTCTGAGGGGAAAATCCTTACAAGTTCCAGAGCTCAAATATGAAAAAAATTTGATGGAGGCTTTGCCAAACTTTGTGACAATCCTTAAAACATATAGAGGATATAAACAAAAAGCAAGTGGAGAGACATTTTCTAAATTACCAGTAACAACAGTCAAACTGATCAATCACTAATATTAAAAACTTTATTATGATATTATTGACTTGGGAGGAGACAAAGAGAATGAAGCCAAAACAAGTAGGAAAAACAATATTATAGAAGAATGTCGGCAGTTAATTAATGCATAATACGGCTGTTTTTCTGAATGGCTGAGATGTTTCTGGTATTTGTCAGCTTTTTATTTATAAAATTTGTAATTAGTTGTGATTTCTTATTCTAAATGAATATTCCCTTTTGTTCCTACATTTTTAGTTATTTATTTAAAAAATCATCTTTATTGAGGTATAAATATGGAATGAAATCCACACACCTCAGGGGACTGTGAGTTTTGACAAGTGTATATACCTGGGTGACCATCACTACAATCAAATCATAGAACATTTCTGTCACCCCAGACCAATCCTTCCTGTCCTTTTACCCACAACCTCCCTGCACACTCTGCCCCAGACAGGCACTGACCTGCTTTTTTAAAATCACTATAGATTTTGGTTGTTCTAGAAACATCACTTAAGTGGAATTATGCAGTACCCTTTTATGTCTGGCCTTTACTGAGGGGGAAATCTGCATTTTGTGTGTGTGTGTGTGTGTGTGGGCTCTGAACTGTACCTCATTTTGTGTTATTTACAAATTTATCCTTTTTTCTTTTAATAAGACTTTCTAATTGGGATACTCCGCATATGGCCCTACTGCTGCCTTGTGCTTTGGCTATGTTGGGCATCCCTCCTTCTCAAGAAACTTCTCATGCACACTTCTGAGTCTATGCCCAGAACACAGTTTTGTCTGCCTGAAATGCCTTTCCCTCCTGAGCCACTGGATGGACCAATGATCATCTCTCCTTGTCCAGGTCCAGTGTCTCCTCCCTCCTGGCTTTTCCCAGGCAGAATAGCGCACTCCTTTCTTAGATGCCCTAGGAAGTTTGGCTTGTATTTCTCATCAACGCTTATTTTGTATTGAAATCACTTTATTTTAGTTATTTTTTCCCTCTTAGAATCTGAGGTTTTTTAATGGAGGTTTTTGATGGGGGCATTGTGTGTTCAACATGTGACACTTGCTCCTCTCTGCCCCCTGCTCACCCTAAGCCAGTAGACTGTATTATGCATAGCAACAGATTTTTATTGCAAATGAAAAAAGGGAAACTCTTCACCTAATGTTATTGAAACAAGACAAATAATTCCTTCATTTAGCTGTAGCCATTACTATTTGGTTTCTTGTGTGCCAAGAGCAACCAAATAGTGGGGACAGTAGCACTCACCATTCAGCTAATGGAACTGAAGTGAATTGACTCCATGGGGAATGTCAAAGGAGCCCTGCTCTGGAGGCATAATGGACGGAAGACTGTTCCCCTAAGGGGTATGTCCAGTCCTAGCCCCTGGAACCTGTGAATGTGACCTTATTTGGAAATGAGATCTTTGCAGATGTAATTAAGGTAAGGAGCTTGAGGTGAGATTATCCTGGATTACGGTGGGACTTAAATCCAATGACAAGTGTCCTCCTAAGAAACAGAAAAGGAGAAGATACAAAGAGACCCAAGGAAGAAGGCCATGTGAAGACAGAGGCAGGCACTGGAGCAATGCTGCCACCAGCCAAGGAATGTCAGGAGGCACCAGAACCTGGAAGATCCAAGGCAGGATCCTACGGTAGAACCTTTGGAGGAAGCATGACTTTGCAGGCACTGACTCAACGGACTTATGACTTATCACACTGTTTGTAATAGTAGAAAGTTAGAAACAATTTGATATACTCTAAGACTGTTGGTTAAATACATGTTGGTATAGTGGCAGAAGTGGAAAAATGCAGCCCTCAAACTTCATATTAATATTATAGGGAGATACCTAATAACTTGAAGAAATGCTGAAGATAAAATATTATATACATATACACACATACATATTATGAAATATAATAAACTATCCCTGTTTCAATGGTAAGAAACTTTAGGTGAAGAGAAGGGACATTTCTTGCTGAGGATCATATAGCCGGTAAATACTGAACACAAGTTCCAAACCCAGGACAATGTCATGCTGTTATGGGCTGGCTTGCATCCCCCTAAATTCCTATTCTTGCAGTCCTAACTCCCCAGTACCTCAGAATGTAACCGTTTTTGGCGATAAGGTTTTTAAAGAGGTAATTAAGATTAAATGAGAATATTCTTTCCTGTGGGCCCTCATCCAGTCTGATTGATGTCCTTATAGGAAAAGGAAATTTGGACGCAAATAGGCACTGAAGACCATGTGAAGGCACAGGGAGGAGGTGGTCATCTACAAGCCAAGGAGAGAACCCTCAGAAGACACCAACCCTGCCAACACCGTGACCTCAGACTCCAGCCCCCAGAACTGTGAGAAATACATTTCTATTATTTATGTCAATCTGTGGTCCTCTGCTATGGCAGCCCTGGTGAACTAATATGCATGCCCAAGAACTTTTCACACTTTGCCATATTTTAATTGTTTAGAGCTGCCTAATAGAAATATACTATGAGTCACGTATGTAATTTAAAATTTTCTAGGAACTACATTAAAAAAGTAAAAAAAGAGGTGAAATTAATTTTAATAACACATTTTATTTAATCCAATAAATCTAAAATATGATTATTTTAACATGCAACTTCTAAGAGACATTATTAGTAAGATACTTTACATTCCTTTCTTCATACTAAGTCTTTGTATGTGTGTTTGGTGTGTGTTTTATATTTATAGCACATATTAATTTGGATTAGCCACATTTCATATGGGTTAATAGCCGCTAGTTGTTACCATGTTAGACATGACAGGTATAGATAAACCATTTTTTTTCTCCACATCAGTTTTAAAAAGACCTTTGTTCTATTCTGTCAATACATGATCATTGAAAAACACATTTAAAAATTGAGCAAGTTTGCTCAGGAATGTTATTCCTGGAAATCTGGTCTTTGCTTTGACATTAGCAACTCAAATAGCTGAGTTAGTTGTTCATCAAAAGACTAAGCTATTTAAATATTTTGGCCATTAGCTTTCTTCCCTGGCATTAGACTGTAAGCATTCAGAAGCTGATCCTAATCCTGGAAGATACAATCTTGATGCCATAATTGCAAATATTGAAATCCCGAAAGATCAAAATCCTGAAAATATAATTCTGGAAGAGATAATAAAAAATTATTTAAAAACCTTTTATTTACATTTAAAAAGGGTTTTCCTTGAGAAACATATAAAAACATGATAGAACACTTCATAGGCCAATTTATGCAACAAAATAAGGAATAATAACATACATTTTTTATAAGTATAAACACCCAGGTATACTAAAAACATTTGTAGGAGTGTAACAGTTATGATCAAACTGTATTCATAAAGAAATAGATCAAATAAATCAAAAAGTGAAATGTATGAATGCATATAATCATGGTTGGTAGTTGCCTGCACCCAGCTTTATAACTGTGGTCACTTGAAATACTGGGTCAGACAACTTGTATTTGGATGAGACTGATCAAAACCCTCAATGGGTCACCACTGCATATGCAGTCTTGCAAAGAGCTGATACCTCAAGAAATTTTAGCTTTCAAAAATGAAGATGAACAAAAATGACATCTCTTATTCTATGTAGGAAATTTAAATGTTTTTACATTGAGAACCAGAGAAGCTTGTGATTTATCAGTCAAGAACTGAAGCTTCACTACCTGGGGGTCTGTAGGTGTAACACCTGAAGTCCACAGGCCAGCAAGCCTGAAGTACTGATGTCCAAAGCAGCAGAAGAGAGTCTACCCCAGTTCTCAGAGAGAAATCAATTCGCCTTCTCTGCTCTGGCTGACTGGATGGTGCCTGCCAAGGTTGAGGGCAGATATTCCCTATGGAGTTCACTCAGACTCAGACTTATCTCCTCTGGAAACATCCTCACGGACACTCCCAAAATAATGCTTTATCAGGTTTCTAGGGATTCCTTAATCCAGCCAAGTTGACACCTAAAATTAAATTCACAAGTCCACCTCTTGTTAACTTGGCACCCATACGCATCTCCTTAAACCATACTTAATTTCCAAACAAAGTAACACTAACAAAGTAATTGTTCTCCCCAACGTGATGCAATTATTCTGTGATTGTGATTTTTGGGATTTTAGACCTTAGGGATTTTAGACTTTAGAAATGTAGACTTCAGGGATTTCGACATTTGGGGTTATGGCATTTGGCATTGTGTCTTGTGGGATTATAATCCAAAGGAAATATCAAATTCAGAATGTTCCTAGGCCTGGAGGGAGACCCTTTTTGCCCCTCATCCCTTTCATCACATACCTTTACTATCTCACTTGCATATTTTTTGTAGCAGTTAAGGGACCATACTTCTCTTTCCTTCATTGACATCTCACATCCAAGTTTTAATTTGCGGATGGCTGGGGCACATGAGTCAGAGAAAACTGAATGGGTTCAAGTAGCCTGGTATTTCCAGGATCTTATAATAACTTTGCAGAAACCAGGAATGCAGACGAGTTGAGGAAGACTCAGTCAGAACCCTTAGCCATTGCTCTCAACCCTCACTGATTCTTGAAGGGAATCCTTCATTTCTGAGTGTAGTTGAGGACATAATCAGCTGAAGGAGTAGAGGAAGGGAAAAATGAACTAGTAAATGCTGAATGTGTGCTTAGGTGCCAGTCATTTCCTTGGTGCCAGTCAGCAGTGTGTCTGTTGAACAAAGCATGGTAGGTTTTCAAAGAAATCAGCTGGATAAATTCCAGTTTAAAATGGCATCTGGCTAGCTCTTGCTGCCCCTGACACAGCCTCTCTTGATTTCCAATTAACCTCTCTAATGAAGACACAGAAACAGTGCAGCCCTGCCATCGTAAAAGTGGAGACGCACTTTCCCTCTCCCTCTCTTTGCATTGGCTCAGAGACATAGCATCTGCAGCAATTAAAAAGTTGGATGGCCGTCTCTCAAGTCTGTGAGTATTGCTTTTTAAGGCAGCCGAATCTTGCCATCCTTAATATATTTGTTGGAGACCGTATGTTTTGTAAAATGACAGGGTAGAAAGTTGGGACCTTGATACATGGATCCTAGGAGGAATAGATACTACAGGGAAACTCTTGTGATGAGGACAGAGACAAGGACAGACTGAGCAGCAGGGCCTGCTGGACACTGTAGACTTTCGTATGTTTGGCTGGTTTTGAATGTCAGAGAATAAGGCAGGAGAAGTTGGAAGGGATTCCACCTCAGTAGAGCAGAGCTCCATTAGATAAAAAGCTGAAAAAAAAAGTAGATTTTAAAATAAACCCCTTCCCCAACACACAGATAGAAACATCCCAAATTCTCCAAGTAAATGTGGGGTCAAAGAAGTTAATAAACATCATTCCTCAAAGAAAAATCTAGGTCTCAACATTTTCACAAGTGAATTCTCTCAATATTTAATAAGAAATAACATTGATTACAAACTCTTTCAGAAAATAGAGGAGGAAGAAGCACTCTCTAATTCATTTTATGACACTCATTTATGAAACTATAATGCCCAAATCTGATAGATATTTCCTCTTGCTCTAAAAAGAAAAAAAGGAAGATAGAAAGAGAATTACTGACAAAAAATCCTGGATGAACAGCCTCAAAAACCCTTAAAAAAATGAGCAAATGAAATCCAGTAGTGTATATAAAAAGAATAATACATTATACCTTTTTTATTATCTCAGAATTATCCCAGAAATATAAAGTTGGTTAAACACTTAAAAATCCAACAGTATATCCACTGCATTAACAGAAGTAAGAAGAGACATGTATCAAAGAGAAAAAGGACTTGACAAAAAATGAACGTCCCATGATAAAAACAATCTAGTAATTAATCTAGTAATAAAGCAATCTAGTAATAAAAGAGAAACTTCTCAATCTGATAAAGATTATTTATTAAAAAGCTATATCAAACATCATACTTATTGGTGAAATATTGAGCATGTTCTCACTAAGATTGGAAACAAGGCAAAGATGCCTTCTTTCACCATTCCTATTCAACATTGTGCTGAGGTTACGGCCATTGAAAAAGGACAAAAAACAAAAATTAAAAAAATGCAGACAGATAGGAAGAGGCAAAATTGTATTTATTTGCTGGTGTCGTGATTGTTTACATAGAAAATCTTAATAAATCTGTGAAACAACTACTAGAACTAACAAGTGAATTTAGAAAGCTCATAAGATTCAAGGTAAATATACACAAATCAGTTTTATTATTTATATACTAGCAACAAATGTTTGGAAAGTAAAATGTTAAGAAACCCAGGGCTGGGTGCGGTGGCTCACGCCTATGATCCCAGCACTTTGGGAGGCTGAGGTGGGTGGATCATGAGGTCAAGGGATCGAGACCATCCTGGTCAACATGGTGAAACCCCGTCTCTACTAAAAATAAAAAAATTAGCTGGGCATGGTGACGCTTGCCTGTAGTCCCTGCTGCTCGGGAGGCTGAGGCAGGAGAATTGCTCGAACCCAGGAGGCGGAGGTTGCAGTGAGCTGAGATCGCACCATTGCACTCCAGCCTGGGTAACAAGAGCGAAAATTCGTCTAAAAAAAAAAAAAAAAAAAAAAAAGTTAAAAAATCCTTTACAGATTATCAAAAACAAAAAATACCGAGGATTAGATTTAAAAGTATGTACAAGACTTTACACTGAAAACTATAAAACATTGCTGAGAGTAAATGAAGAAGACCCAAATCAATGAGTATTTATGGATATGAAGATACAATGTTGTCAAGATGTTAATTCTCTCCCAACTGACCAATAGATTTAACATAATCACAATAGACTTTTGCAGAAACTGAAAAAATGACTCTACTCTTTATATATAAATGCAAGAACCTAGAATACTTTGATAAAGCAATCTTGATAAAGAAGAACAATTAGACAACTTACACTATCTGATTTCAAGACTCATTTTAAAGCTAAAACAATTAAGACAATGTGGTACTGGCATAACCATCAAAAAATTATTAATGGAACAGAACGGAAAGCTCAGAAACACACTTTACTGGCCAACTAATTTTTGACAGAGGAACCAAAGCAATTCAATGCAGAAAGAAAAGTCTTTTAACGAAGGATGCTGAAATAGTTAGTTATTCATGTGAAAAAAAGGACTTTAACTACCACTTTATACAATACACAAACCATAAAGTTTTCAATAGAAATATAGGAGAGTATCTTTATGACTTAGGGATAGACAAAGTTTTCTTTGACAAGACTCAGAAAAACGGTTAAGTCAGACTTCATGAAAGTTTGAAACTTCTGCTCATAATTAGACACTGTTGAGAAAACTACTGCTTATAAGTAGACAGTGTTAAGCAGGCAATCTATAAACTGGATAAAATCATATGTAAAACAGATGTTATCTGACAACAGACTGGTAATCAAGATGTATAAAGAACTCCTGCAATTTAATAATAAAAGAATAAAACCCTGATAAAAATGGGCAAATTAATTGGACAGGCATTTCACAAAATATATACACCTGGCCAATGAATCAGATATAAAAATACTGAAAATCATTAGTCATCAGGAAAATTCAAACCGCTGTGATATCCTTATTTACCCTTCAGAAGTTCTAAAATGAAAGATGGAAACAATCCCAATTGTCAAGAATGTGGAGCAACTGGAATTTTCATACATTGTTAGTGGGAGTTTGGCAAAAAGTCATAATTTTTCATAAATCTGAACACATGTCTACTCTGTGATCCAGAAATTTCAATCCCAGGTAATTTTCCAAGAAAACTAAAAATATATGCCTACAAAAAGGTTTGTACAAGAATGTTCCTAGCAGGACATTATTAATATATAATAATAATAAGCTGGAAACAGCCCAGGTGTCCATTAATAGGAGAATGAGTAAATAAATTATGGTATATTCATGCAATGGAATACTACTTAGGAATAGAAAGGAACAAATTATTGAACATGCAACAACACAGACTAATCTCAAAAGGTTTTGTCGTGTGAAAGAAGTCATCCACAATATGTATATGGGAACTATATTCCATAATATATAGTTCTAAAATAGGCAAAACTAATTCCTGGTGGAGAAAAACAGAACAGTTATTGACTCTGGGGGGAAGGGATGGTCACTGATGAAAAAGGGGCATGAGAGAATTTCCTGGAACAATGCAGTGCTTACATCTTGATAGAGGTTTGGATACATAGAGGTATGCATTTGTCAAAACTCAGCCAATATATAGTTAAGATTTTTGCCTTTCATTGTGTGTGCATTTTACCCCAAAAAACTAAACAAATACTGAACTGCAGTTAATAATAAGTATTCTGAAATATTTAGGAAGAATATACACACACACACACACACACACACACGTACATATACATGTATACACATATGTGCGTATATATACATAATTTAAAGCATATAAAAAACTCGAGATAGACTGATGAATGTGTAGATGAATAGGTATGTGACAAAGGAATTAAGTTGTTAATGGGAGACTCTGTGTAAGTGCTCCCTATAAAATTCTTTCAACTTTTTTGTATACCTGAAACTTTTTATTTTAACATATTGGAAAGAAACTAAAATCAGATCTGCAGACTTTATAGAAATATAAAAAAAGAATGAATAGAAAGACAACTGTGTATCTAGTTGGAAAGATTGTATACTGCAAAGATATTAATTAGTCCCTCATTAATTCATACATTTAACATGGCTTGGAATTTTGATTTTGAAAGTGATTCTGAGTTTCATTAGACAAAACAAGCATTGCCTCATGCAACAGAAGTAAAAATGTCATTGTTACATATTTGTCACAGACGGTACTATAGTTAAAACAATATGGTATTATACAACAATTAAAATATAATGTCATGAAATAGAAGGGATAATCTTGAAGTACATGCTAGGATACTATAAGCTTAATAGAAGATAAAAGATGTTAATTCTTAGGAAATGAATGAATTTTCAAATGAATGTTGGAATAAAATAAAATGAGAACCTTACCTCACATTATCTCCTAAATTAAATTATAAATGGATTAAAGAGTTAATTTTTAAAATACAGGGAGTTCTTGCTTTAGGCAGTTATGATATACACAAATTTTACTTAACACAGCATAGTGAAAAGTTAAGATTGCCAGTATGAAAAACCAGAATAATATATAATAAATATTTAATTGATTTTCCAATGATGAAAGACATTCTAAGCCTAAGAGCAATAGAAGAGATCTTAAGGATAAGAATAATGTATTTGGGCGCTGAGAAAAAAATAATCTGTATCTTTAAAAATATTATAAGCAACGGTAAAAGAAAAATGTCAAAATTGGAAAATACTTACAATATACATGGCAGATTGGTTACTATCCTTAATAGATGCAGAGATTTTTTTAAATCATTATATAAAAAAAGAAAACCAAAGAAAAAATGGTCATAAGACTTGCACATATGATTTGCTGAAGCATCAAAATATAATACGTTTGTAAAAATCTCTCATTATGAAAAACTTTACATTAAAAATGAAAGATACTTTTAATATTCACGAAGATGAAAAAAAAAAAAACCCTTCTCTGAGATAGTTTTGTTAAGTTTGTGCTTCCCTTGGAGACTGAGTCTCACTCTGTCACCAGGCTGGAGTGCAGTGGTGTGATCTTGGCTCACAGCAACCTCCACTTCCTGGGTTCAAGTGATTCTCCCACATCAGCCTCCCAAGTAGCTGAGATTACGGGCACCCACCACCATGCCTGGCTAATTTTTGTATTTTTAGTAGAGACAGGGTTTCACCATGTTTGTTAGACAGGTCTCGAACTCCTGACCTCAGGTGATCCACCCCCATTAGCCTCCCAGAGTGCTGGGATTACAGGTGTGAGCCACTGTGCCCAGCTAGTGTTTCCCTTGTTTTGCCATCAAGGGTGGTGCTGGGGTGAGCATCCTTATATATCTTGGATAAACTCTTATTATTTCCTCAGGATAATTATGCACATAGATGGTATTTTCTTCTATTGATATTGTTTTATTCCTTAAGTTGGTTGGTAAGCATGTAAGGGTTTGCTCTATGAATATATTTTAAGATGTTTGAAATGGCGTCTAATACGTTAAAAGGTTTTGAATGCAAAAAACAGAAAATGCATAAAAAATATGAATAGTGATTGTCACTGGAGGATATGATATAGATTATTTCTCTTTTCTTTCTTATAGTTTTTCTTAATTTTCTTTCTTTTTTTTAAATCACACTTTAAGTTCTGGGGTACATGGGCAGAACATGCAGGTTTGTTACATAGATATACACGTGCCATGGTGGTTTGCTGCACCCATCACCCTGTTGTCTACATTAGGTATTTCTCCTAATGCTCTCCCTCCCCTATGTCCCCACCCCCTGCTATCCCTTTCCTAGCCCCCAATCTCCCAACAGGCCCCGGTGTGTGATGTTACCCTCCCTGTGTCCATGTGTTCTCATTGTTCAAAACCCACTTATGAGTGAGAACATGTGGTGTTTGTTTTTCTGTTCTTGTGTCAGTTTGCTGAGAATGATGGTTTCCAGATTCATCCATGTCCCTGCAAAGGACATGAACTCATCCTTTTTATGGCTGCATAGTATTCCATGGTGTATATTCGCCACATTTTCTTTATCCAGTCTATCACTGATGGGCA